>JRUX01001468.1:0-48251 GCA_001407235.2 Kudoa iwatai
CTATAACATAGATATAGATGATAATGTTGAGCATTTCTTGTATTTGTAACATATACTATAAAAAATTATTTTCTTCATACAAATTTCAGTATTACAGCGTTCTGTTATGCTGAATATAACGTCATAAAATTATCTTTTACTGTGACAAAACATTTATCATACTAGTAAAATAATTTTTGTAAAATTCTCGTATTTTTATTCTTAGCTTTATTGCTTTTATATTGAATATCATTTAGTATTAATAAATACAGTTTTAACTTGTATTCTTATAGCAATATTGTCTTACTTCACTATGCGCTGCCATTAACCATAATTGTTTTAATAATCTGATTTTGTTTTAATTTATGCTTGATAGTATCCATACTAGACTTTTTGATATTAAACGATATTTTATAGAAACTAAATTTTATTTAATTATTTTTTAATGTAACTATAGTGACCAATATTATGTGTACTTTAACATTCAGTTTTAACAATTTCTATGAAAGAATTTATTAATATATATGTACATATTTTTAAAATAATTTAATTATGTTTAAAAAATTATAAATATTTATGTACTTTAGGTTTCACAATTTTCTAACTTTTTTTATCTATTTGTTTGTTCTGTACAAAAATTTTCCATCATAATGCGCAAACCTTAACGCTCGTCTTAACGCGCGCGCATTTGATGATCATACACATTTTGAATGGATGTTCATTGATAAGAATTTTTAACGTTTAAATTTAGAAATTACACCTATATCTAAAAAATTAATATAATTATTATTTTTTTATATTTTCGCTGGTAATAAATATGCGATTACTTAAGAGATGTACAGGATTCAGTTGTTTTTCATCTTGTAATTTAATTTTTCTCTTTTTTCTCCAGGACCGCCTAAGATAATAAGACTATTGTAAAATTGAAAAAAAATTGTTTTAAAAAGGTTTTGACCTAAGATATTGTGGTTTTATATATTAACAAATCATGTCCTAATATTTACTCACGAGATTGTGTTAATATTAATTCTTTTTCATTCTTGATAATGAAATGAGGTGATACAGTGTATAATATTGCTTTTTAAGGTTTTAAGAACTACCAAAAAAATGATTCACAATATGTTCTTTTATTTGCAATGATAATATAATAAATTAAAAGTTGCTAAAAGTATCTTAAAAAAAATAAATTAGTTTATTTCAAAAAAATTCTATATAAACCTATCATTATATGATTTTTTTTAAACATTCAATTTTAGATATATTATGAAAATAGATACATGTAGATATTTTCAACAGCATGAGAATATTAATGAAATTTTTAGATGCTATAAAAATGAATAATATTATATAGAAAAATAAATGAACTAAAACACAGCATAAAAATAGTATTGGAATCGTAAGAGAAAAATATTTCAATTATAAATTGTATATAAACTTGTTTCTTTTTGGGTAGTCATTTAACATCGCACAGCGCAGGCCAGACCCAGTTACAAGGTAACGGTTTATGCGCACGCAGCATGAGTAATTAAGTTTATATTGTGATTGATGAGTTACTAGATATTACTTTCTTACTTGTACATTAAGGAATTCAAGACTATATCAATGTATAAGTTTAGCCAAAATATATATCTATTTATGATAATACTAGTAGACTAGAGTTTGCCGTTATAATATTCCGCATAACTATAAGCATAATGTGAATTAATATAAATATAATAAAGATATTTTTTTATAATATTTCTTTAGTAGATAGAGATGTGATATATAGAATGGAAAGGTACATTTTTGATTTTTAGCCAGTTTTATGACGAAATATTTTAGAATGATATATTTAATACAATTAGTAGAACATAAGACATTTTCATATATATGCGTGTAAATTTATTTTAATTACTTAAAATAAAAATTTTAAATAAAAAAAGAATATGGAGTATTTTATTGATAGATAAAATAGATGTATAAGAAAATTTGATATGGTAAGCATGGCTTGCATAAATTATCTACGAAAATAGGATTCAAATTTTAAAACTAAAGTATTATTATAATTTCTCAATAGTAATATATTGAACGAATGGAAAAATGATAATTGAAAATTGGCACACGTAATACAAATGTATGAGTAGATCATACTTTTAATACAACATATCTAAGCTCTATACTATCGTTTATACATCAAATTGGATACATACGGAAGCAAATTATTATTTTATTAAATTTTTTACATTAGAAAAAATCAATGAGATATTAATATTTTACTACAGTTTATGTTGTGATGAAATATTTTATTGAGTTAAGATTATTAATAACCCACATGAAATGCATCAATTTTGTAAAAGGATGTGTTTACACAATTAAAATGATACAATATACGATTTTAGTTGTTTTTTCACGATTTAATGAGATGAGAGATTGTGAATTAGGATGAGAAGTTGTTCTAAATTTTTGAGGCATATTACAATTTTTATTATCAATCCTGCATGTTTTCTGTAATTATCATTGTCTTATAACGAACACCAGACATGTCTTGATGCAAAATAACTTTTAAACTATTTATAAATGACAGATTTTATTCATAACATAACAATCTATAAATTTACCTACAATATTATGATTTAACGATTATAGAAAAAGTATCTCTAATAAAAATATCACAGTCATTAAACTAAACTATGGCGCGAATCGCATTATAGGGAATTAAGATTATTTGATATTTAGAAAGATAGTGAATGTAGAAAATGCCATATATAGAAGCAAATAGAGATCTAAATATGGCTTACTTGTAAATAACTGTCATAACAAGCATAAAGGGCTTGACTATTCATATAAATCAAGTACGCTTTCATTATTAGTTAGTATGTATGAGTTTTGAATCCTATCATGGAGTTGACACTATTATAATATATGTGACTTAAAGATTCCTGGTGAATGTATAGTATGATAAAAATAGAGATACAGATATCTTGCATATTACTGTTTACTTTATGAATGAATAAAATAATCGCTGTATTAATTTTCAAACAGGCTCTCATACACGGTGAGTAAATGCACCTTAATTTGTACGATATTTTACGAGTGTGAATATTTAAATCCGACTATATACGGTAACTGAAACGTATTTTTAATTCCACCTTCCGTATGATTCTTTAAGAATTTAAAATAAAAATGCTCCTATTATGTATATTTTTTAAGAAAAATGTTTTTGAGACTTTTTTAAAAAGACCAACTGTATTTTAAGAATTATTATTGATTATTTTGTATGAATAAATATAAATTTATAAATTATTATTTTTAGAATTCTAAATGTAAGTTAAAATTTTTTTGACTGTCTTAGGGAAAAATTGAACGTTAATACGTATTCTCCAAAGTGAATTCCGAAGATTTACGATATTACGGTGGCGTGACGACGATGCTGGTATTATATTTAACTAATTTGGATTTTTAATAAAATCCGTAGCCTAATTTAAAGTTGAAATTGATATAAATAATAGGCGTATTATTTTTGTTGTTTCACCAAAGCATGAGGATTAAACACTGGATTAATAGGTATAGTCGCGTGATGAAATTTATCATGAAATGACAAAAAAGTTGAGTATAAAATTAGTTAAAAATGGTGTAAAGTAAATGTTTATTTAGTTTGTTTCTTAGTTGGGGCTTACATTAGTCATATAGCATGTATTGTCACCACATAATGCGCTACCATACAAATAGCTGACAAACGTCGCGATTGGTTTCCATATCAGACAACGTTGTTCGCGGTGACGATATCGTATGTATTTATCATATTTAACTTTTTAACATAATTTATAAATAATAAGATTGATATTTAATGAATAAATCTACAAGATCATCTAGACATCAAATAGACCTAGATGAAACAAATGAAACTCAATCTCTTAAATGGGATTCTACAAATAAAAGTATGTATTTTGTTATTGTTTATTCTTAAAAAATTAGTTTTTCTTTAAATTATGTCAATATTATAAAAAAATGTTTATTTATTTTTTATCCTATAACCTAAGCATAGTAATTTCATGATGGAGGCATTCTGTAAGAATGTAAATACTTGTGCTGAATATTTGAATATAATAAAAATTTTAAATCATTCAAATAATTTTATTTTACAGTAGAAAATGAATCAAAATGTTTATCAATATTAAAGATTGCTCCGTCCGAAATTAAACAGTTGTTTCAAAGTAAAAATATAAAAGTGTATCAAGTAGTAGGAACCAATAGGAGCATAAAGTCCATACCATTTACATATGGTGAAGCTCAAAGAATGATTCAATTTGAATTTAATCAAACAAATAGTAATGTAACAGCTCAAAAAGTGTACTACAAGTTTGCTATTGAAAATACTATCTATTTGTTTGATATGGACAATGGTGTTAGTTGTGATGATTATGTTGATGCTATTAACAGATTGTTTATAGTAGATAGTAGTGTTGAATCTACAGCACCTATAACATTATATACAGCTGGACCTAGAGTAATGGGTGGACGCATACATGACATGAATCATGCGTGTTCATCGTTATTAAAAATACGTCGATTAAAATTTCCCGCCAAGTTTAAATATGAAGATGATTGTTGTGTTGATAATAGTAGTTATGTTAATATTCCTAATACTGGGAATCATAGCCATTTATCATGCTCAACATTAACTACACAAACTATTAATGAACCATTTAAAGTGAATAAATCTGAAGTATTTAAATTTGAAAATAAAAAAAAAGATATAGGGTCAAATTTGTCTACAGCTATTCATACAACTGCCAATGGTGAAAGTAATACTAAATCCGATTTAAAAAAAAAGGATCAGCAGCTGTCTGATAGCAGTATTAATTTTAAAAATAATGAAAAAAGTAAAATTTTTCAAACAAATGTTGGATTAAATCTTCCTATACCAATATTTAAAGTTAATGAAACAATTGATTGTTATTTAAAAACAGTACATAACAAGTGGTTACATCCTATAAATGGATGTCTAAAAAAACATCAAAAACCCATATATTTTTCTAGTAAACCTCTACTAGACGATTCTAAAGAATATTATGTGTTTAATGAATCAGAAAAAAAACGTTATTACGATGAATTACATTATGATATGGATGGTGAGGATCTATCTTTTTTAATTTATATCAATATAAAACGTATAATCGACTGGAAAAATAATGGTTATAATTTTTTTGATGATGAAGATACTGAAAAAAAATTTAAAGAATCTTTATCTGGTATGAATCCATCATCGTGGAATTATTTTGTTGACAATTTACTACTACCTGGTATAGTAGCAGAATGTTTACCCCAGAATTGTACTAAAGATGTAACTAAACTTTTAGTAAATGGTATTACATTTGAAAGTATTATTGATAAACTGGAGCGATTAGCAAAATATGAAAGTAGAAATTTATTGGGTGAAGTTGTCAGCCCTAATTCATCACTACAAGAATCATATTGTGAAATATGTCATGATGATGAGTGTTCTGTTGGTAATGTGATTGTGTATTGTGATGTATGTAATGTTGGAGTTCATCAAGAGTGTTATGGTATACCGTATGTTCCTGATGATGCATGGATTTGTCAACGTTGTAATGCTTCACCTTCAAATACTATAACATGCTGTTTATGTCCTAACAATTTTGGTGTGATGAAACAAACTATTGATCAGCAATGGTGTCATATGATTTGTGCATTGTGGATTCCAGATATTTCTTTTTCAAATAGTGTATTTCTTGAACCTATTGATATTAGTAAACTTTCTCACGAAAGATTAAAATTATCATGCTATATTTGTGGCATTAAAAGTGGTGCTTGTATTCAGTGTATGAATGTTACATGTTATGTTGCAATGCATGTATCATGTGCACAGTCTGCTGGTTTGCTTATATTTCAAGTTAACAAAAGATATGGGAACAGTGGAATAATAAGTGAAATAGATACCAAATTTAGATGCTATTGTGAATTTCATCATGCTAAAGGTGTCAATTACCACAAAGAAACCTATACAGAGGTTGATGATAAAAAGTACACTGAAATTAGGCATATCATGTGTAAACGTATTAACAATGATACAAACCCTGCTGATAAAAGAAGTAGACCTAGCCGAACAACTTATCAACCTATCTTGCAAATTTCATGTATTGATAGTTTACATTTGAAAGAATTGTCACAACAATTACCACTTTTTAAAAGTAATGAATTAATTTATGATATCTACCAATATTGGCTTATACGCCGATATATGAGATATGGTACACCGCTTATACGTGGTCTTACTGCATGCAATAACTCTCTGTGTAACTCTAGAAACGGTAATCAAACTAATAACATATCTAACAATACCCAAGATAGCGGTTCTAATCAAGAAAATTATGATGATAAATCATCAGAAAAAGTTGCTACAGATCCACAACTAATATCAAAATACGAGAAAATAAAAACAGATTTCAAATCATCTAAAAATGTACTAAATAATTTAATTGTGATTGAATATATATTAAGTTTTGAAATTGTTGTATATAATATTATCAAAATGTTCATTGAACTTGTATTGCAACAGTTGTCTTCCAGTCATGAGATTGCCATTAAAGTGCACAATATTCGTGCCTATATGATTCGAAATTTGGCATTATTTGATCCTAAATGCCCATCCCATCTTAAAAATATTATCTACCCATTGAATCTTTTTGATAGTTTGCTTAATTTTTCAATGTTCTATTTAAATAAATTGTATGAGTTGTCTCCTCAACAAAATCAACAGCATGCTACTACCAGAACCAATTATTACAAAATATTTATGGTAAATTTTTATATGGGCTATTTAATAGCAATAAATATACCTAATAACTAAAAATTGGCTTATACCATTAAAAAATGTAGCTTTTTTAATTTTTTAAAAAAAATTACACTAACACATAAAATGGTTAACACTAATGAATGGTTATGAAATATCAGTTTAAAAAAATTACTTTTTAAGGTGAAATATGAATTTTTAACTAGCCATTGATTAGTTTACTAATATTATTTAATATAAAAGCTAATTTATATTTTATAATATATAATTTTGTAGTAAGTTTACTGAATAGAATACTCATTTATCTAATAATACATTTTTACACCTTCCTATATTGTTAAAATTGACTAATATTGTTTCCTTTTAAATATGAAGAAAATTAAATGTATATTTGTATACTTTATAATGGAATAAATAGTAAAATTAAACATTTTTAAAATATTTAGCGATAAATTTTATTATACATAATTTAATTTATTTCTTAATGTAAAAATTTAAATGTCTATTATCATCTTTTATTTGTTTAAGTGTTACTATATTATTATTTTTAGTTTAATTTTTTGTTATAAAGACCTTTAAAATAAGTTTCAACATTTGAAAAACTAAATGATTTATTTTACCTTGATTATTGTAAATGCTCGTGTGTTATCCCACCCGTCCGTATATTGTTATTTCAATGTAGTATTTTTATTTAGTATATTATGAAAACCTTTTAAAAAAAATTTAGTTTTAATTGTTTAACTACTCATTTTTAGTTATTAAATTTATGTTGAAGGGATCGTTAATGTTGTATCATTATTTTCTTGTTGACTTTATGATTTTTTTAAACTAATTTATAGTTAATAATAAAAATTGTTAAGTTTTAATTTTGTATAAAAATAAAACTATTTTTATCAAACAATTGGCATTGGGTTATTGGTTTGTAACGTTGGGAATTTAGGCGATAAGAGTAATCGTTGAACGTCGTTTCCCAATCGGAAAATTCAAATTTGATTTTATCAACACTTTCAAGGATCAAATCAGGCAAAAAAATTATACTATGTCTCATGATATTTACGGTAGTTTACATTCTGCTGATAGATTACTTTTTTAAATTTATTTTAATGTGTATATATATAAATAATTGATTTTAGATGAACATCTTACAGTTGAAAAAGATATTGAACATGTGAAATCTAGTAATTTTTGTTTATATTTAAAAATATAAAGAATATATTATTTCTTAATGTATTTTCTAATTGATACATATTAAAGATGAGGAGAAAGAAATGCCTCTTTACGATGCCGTGAATCATTCACAGGATCGAGCTCCTACAATAGAACAGGAAAATGAGAAATCCGCTGATTTCAATTTTGAAAATAATGATATAAATAGTACACCATTAATAAATGCTACCAACAGTGATAATATAACTGAATTAGATGAGATTACTCAAATAGCTGCTAGCTCCAGTAGAAAAGCTAGAAAAGGTAAACCCGAAAAAACACCTACACTTTATGATGCCGCAAAAAATTTTCTTTTTGAATCTATAGCTTCTATTGCTAGCAAACGAAAAATGTCATCACATGAGCAAATTGAAACACCTAATTCAAGTGATGAATCTACAAAGACTGATATGTCAGTAATAGAGGATACTGATGCTGTTGGTGAAGAAGTTTCACCAATTTTAGTTGTTTCTGAGGTAGACAGGAATGATAATATTGCCAAAAATATTGTTCCATTAGAAGCACCAAATAAATCACCCAAGAATCTTGTATCTAATTCTAATAAAAGTTCTGAAGTGCATATTTCACTAAAAAATGATACAGATAATATTGATATTAGCACATTTAATAACATTGGAACTAAAAATCAAGTAGAAAAAGACCTAGTTGAACCATCAGATGATGCAGCATGTTTAATAAGAAATGAATCAAATAAAAATACAAAGATTTTAACTCGTCAAGTTAAACGTAGCTTGATGGATAATTCTTCTAATAGCAGCGAACATACTTCTTCAGCTGATAAGAAATCTTCTATTCAAACAAGAAGAAAAAATAGCTCATATCTCACAACTTCTACTGATGATATAGTTGATGCTTTTTCCTCACTTATAAAGTCTAAAAAATCTGATTTACAAAAGTTATCTAGTAATCAATTAACAAAGCGATCGATTATAGCATCATCTAAGCACAGCAGTAATAATTCAACCAACCGAATGCATAATACTACTACTATTGCTAATATTGACAATCAGCAAGATTTAAATAAATCTACTATTCGCCCTAAAAAGCGATCTATCAATTCTTCCAATAGTTCATTGTCTAGTATTAAACCTAAAAAAGTGACAAAGTTAAATGATAATAGCACTAAATCAATTGATTTTACAAGTTCAAGTGTGTTTAGAGTAAAAAAACGAATTCCATTAGATCTATTTGACTTGGTGAAATCTACAAATATTTATTATGAATCCATTGATCCTTTTATTATTATTAGTGATCCCAAGAAGAGACCATCTATTCTTTCTGAATATACTGTTGTATGGGCAAAAATGCCAGGTTTTGCTCCCTATCCTGGTGTTATTGTTACTCCTAAAAGTTCCAAGGAGATTCTTTCTAAATTAAAAATCACTCGCATTAATTTTGAACTTATCAAATCTTATATTACTAAAAAATATGATTCATACAATGAAATATCAAAAAATCATATGTATATCGTGGTATTTTTTGATAGTGGACACACTTTTCAGATTTTATCTCGTGCTTCTTTGGAACCTCTTGGTGTTGATCGTTACTTGGATAATATAAGAATACTAAATTTTTTTACATCAAAAAATACTCCAAAGTTAAAAGTTGATTTTATAAATGGCTACAAATATGCTTTAAAAATGGTTTCCAAGTTGAAAAAATCAAGCTGATTGTCAATGACGTTATCATACTAGTGTGAAAATGATCTCTCAAAGGGTCATCATCCATTCTCTTATACATCTCTTCAACTTATTCGTATTTTTGTCTTCCTTTTTTCATAGTGGATCTTTTGAATATGAACTTCATAAATAATGATACTATGTAATTAACGTTTATGTTAATTTGTATAAACATTAACTGTTCATTTGTTTACAATAAATATAATAGAGTAAACAGTACTTTAGTGAGGGAAAATCTATATTAATCTTAACTTTCATTCGTTATGATTTAACTAGTATGTTTATAACTGTTATAATCATTAGAAACTAGCATAATCACCATAATTAAATAGATGTTTTGATATTTTTAAAATAAATTGGCCAATTATTAGTAGACCCTTTATAAATGTTCCATCATATTCTCAATAGCTTAAAAATATTAATAATTTTTTAACATATACGTAGTCAAACCTACAGTTCTAATTAAGTAAGTAACTAACTAACTCATTATTATTATTTTTTTTCGGTTTTTAATGTAAATAATTATTTTAAAAATGAATTAAATCAAATATGATACCTTTACTAATTAGAAAGTGATAAACAAATTTGCTTTTAATAATATGCTTAGACTTGGTATCTTATAATGGACTGATAAAGTGTTTATAGTTACTAAAAATAATCCTAAATGGCTATTAAAATGACTAAACCAATTTTTACTTATTTAAATGGTGAATTTAGTGTTAATAAAATAAATAGCTGTATCATGCTTGTTTAGTACATTTAATATTAAATTAGTAATTGTTAGTTGTAATTTATATGATTGAATTTAATAGTGAACAAAAAGATATTTTTGTATTAAATATATTATTATGTATAGTCACGTGATTCAAAGTAAACTTGTAATTAACGGTTTTTTCTAAAAATGAAAAATAAATAACCAAATGGAGAAGAATATAATATTGAAATAAGACTATCAATTATAAATTGTTATGCATAAGCAACTATCATCAAATAGTCTATTTCACAAAGTAATAAAATATAAACTTACCATAGATGACTATAAAAAAAATTTAAAAGGAAACTTTTTACCATGTATCATAAAATTAAAGTGTATTTTTTAAATGTTATAAAAAGCTTTCATATATGTATATGATTAATCAAGATTCAAAAATTTACAGTTATTATTGTCAACAATAGCTTTATTTCATAATATTAGCATATTTAGAGTAAATAAAAACTATTTATAACTAATAAATTACTATCATAGTAGAATTATATATTGTTCTATTCAATTTAAATAATATTCATAGAAATTATTCGACAACAATACACTATTATAACTTTAGATAATATTAGATAGGAGTATAACCAATGCTCGTTCGTTTGTTTTTATAAAAATTTAAAATCTACTTTAAATTAATAAATTATACTATTTTTAGTGGTCAATTTTGAATATTTACTCTTTAGGTATAGCTAGCTACACATCACCTTACTTAAGGTGATTAAAATATCCTAGAAAAATGAACACATTTTAAGTTATGATATATATGTAAGAATGGTGTCTTATATGGGGCCAAAATCTATCGCTAAACTATATTTTATTTTTACTATAATTAAAGCAGTAGTATGATGCACAATAGATCCTTAGTATTACCATAGTGTTCCCAAGTGAATTAAGATAGAGATTATGGAAGTTTTAAATGTAGTAGTCTAATGAGAGTGAGAATCAAACACATAGTTATGATAACAAGCTTGATATTTTACTCTTTATCCTTTGTCTGTATTTACTAAGGCATACCTAAAAAAGTATTACAATCGTAAAAAACCTATTGTTAATTTTTCCAACATTACAAACATAATTTGTCAAAACTTAGCCAGTAATATTTTATAAGATGGGATGAATTTAAAAATAGTATAAAAATAATCATAAAGTTATACTAATAAATTTTATATTACATGCTAAAGAAAGTTAATCACCAATCAGAACCATAAGATTATACTATTTTATTGATCATTTAATTTAAGAAAAAATATGTAAATAATTTATTAATTAAATCAGTTAAAATTTTTATTCCAAATAAATGTGTTTGTATAACAATGTGGTATCAATTATTTGATTATGAATATGCGCAAGCGCACACTTAAAATATCATGGTTGTTCTAACCTATCCATGCTATTACCCGCATGCGCATTTATAAATTATGGGATGCTATTGTAGTAGGAGTCTATGCAGTACAAAATACGACAATAAAGTATTTATTTCATGATTAATTTATTATGTAAAAATTAAAATAATATTTATTATAGAATTTTTTTTACTATGGAGGATAAGTATAAATATTAAAATTAAATAATAATTTCTATACAATAAACAATCATTCATATATACAAATTGTTATTTAAGAAAAAAATATTTGTTTTTAGTGTATTAGATAAAGTTAATAGAATTAATAGTGTTGATATTATATTAAAAAATATTAATAAATTGATAATATTTTTACTAATTTAAAAATAAAATTTTATGTTTTAATATGTTAATTAATCCGATTATTTATGTTTCTATAGAAACTTGTGTATTCAAATGATTTAATAGTTTTCTATTATATAATAGTTCTAAGTGCAAAATTATTTGACTTGAATATGATACTTTTATTGTAAGATATTCTAATCATATATTTAGAAAAGTAAAAAAAACATTTGAATGATAAAAGAAATTGATTTTCTCTAATTAAATTATGAATATCAAATAATACGTTTAAAAATTAGTTTAATGACTATAATTATTACTGATTTTAAATAATTAACTAATAATTGTTAATAGTAGACGATATATGAGCATCTCTATGGCAACTAATTTCATTTATCAAAAGGAGGTTTAGCTGAAAGTATCGGTATCGTTGGGTCAGTAGCTATACCACACATATTTTTATTTCTACTAATTTTCATGTAACCATTTTCACCCCAAGATGTACCCCAACTAATTATTAAAATAAATTAGAGGAGAA
This sequence comes from Kudoa iwatai, assembly GCA_001407235.2. NCBI lineage: Eukaryota > Metazoa > Cnidaria > Myxozoa > Multivalvulida > Kudoidae > Kudoa > Kudoa iwatai. The sequence goes on from JRUX01001468.1 coordinate 12,664, forward strand.
AGTAATGTAAGAATATAGATAGTATCACCTATTTTTTAAAATAAAATATTGTTCTCCATCAACAGATCCAAAGCCAACACCCAATGCATAGGTATTTATATTTTTATGTTTACAATTGTTGCTGCTATAGATTCCAGATTTATAGAATTGAAAATCACCATCAGCATGCAATCCGACAGTAATTGGATGATTATGTTGTATAATTGATCTAAGAGCCAGCTCACCTTTATTGTGGAGGTCAATAAATTGGGAAATAGGTATTAAAGCAAGTTTTTTGTTATAGGTACAACTATTATTCTAAGATAATAAAACATTATATTAATGGTGGCAATAATGTTATTATTAAAATAGAATAATGTACAGAAAAATCGTTTGGATAATCATAAGATAGTTCAATACCATATTTCATGATATATTCATATGCTTTGCGTGGATTACCTCCATTACATCCATTATTATTTGAATTACAATCTATTAGTTGCTTTTCGCTGAATGACATCTTATTTTTATATAGAATAGAAAGAGCCGATTGAATAGCTTCAATCTTTATGAGAAAAGAATTGATTAAGTCTCATAAAAATTATATTATTACAGTAGTATATGCCCAAGATGAACTACATAGACCTTGATCTTTAACATTAGTTATGTGACCATTTTTAACCCATTCATTAAATTCAAAATTTTTAGAATCTTTACTATAGTTTGTAATTATGGTATATGGTATTTTGTATGATGGTTGGTTTGTCCTTTCGTTTTTAAGCATTAAATTTTTAAATTCCATATAATTCTGTGTTATTTAAAATAAAAATGAGAAAATCGGCAGTTATTTCATTAAAATAACATACATAATGAGTGAATTTTGTAATTCCAAGTTTATATGGTCGATTCATTGCATTTTGTCGTTCAATGTGTTCCACATTGTGTTTAAAAATACCAAATCGCTCTCTATCCTCTGATTGGTTGAATGTTAGATTGTATTGTACTTTATATGCTTTCCATATTTCGTGGAAATTTTGAGCAGCTAATGAGCTGAAAATATTTAAAATACTAAATAAGATAAAAAGCATCTAGCAAACGTTATCAAACAAACGGATTATGTGAAACAATGATCAATCAATTTATTCATAATACATCGTGATTTGTTCACACTAACATACCATTCATTTAATAGAACCAAATTAAAGATTGGATAATGTAGTTGCTGCTGTACTCACGTAGATAACCTCAAATGTAAACACTACAAGCTTTTTTTAATGCAAAACTACTTATCTATCTAATAAGAATAAAATAATTGTATATTCATTTATAAAATCAACATATGTATATTATATATATATATATATATGTATAGATTTGTGAAGCTTGAATTAAATTTATTATGTAAAACATTATATTATTATAAATTATATTTTATTAATGAAAAATAGAATACTTATTTTGTTAAGATATCACTCGATTAACCACCACAATTGAGTTATCATATGGTCATATTTTTTAATATTATAGCGATAATGAATGGTATATAATATGAATAATCATCATATATATTATTTATATCAATCACTCATATTTTATAATTATATTAATGACCGTGAATTAAAATGAAATAGATGAACAAACACCATTTAAAAATCTGGTTAGGCTTACAATTGCTTGAATGAGTATTAATTAGAAGATGAATACAAAATATCTACATACATGAGTGTCAAAATAACAATAGGAAACAATTAGAATTTTTAATAAAACAAAATATATCATATTAAAATACCATTATCAATATAATAAAATATAGTTAAATAATAATTTTATTTAATCAGTTATGTAAAAGATTGACTATTTTATAGACATTATTAGAAAATATTACTAATTTAATAATATATACCGAAAAATTAGCAATGTAAGCAATTATATATAAATTACTTTAAAACTTCCGTTTTTTCACATGCATTAGCAAAACATTGTCCTTTAACGTTATTACAATGTAAAAATTGTAATTTGGTGTCCATTTAAAAATATCTATAGATATGACACTAAAGTATTAGATTAACATATAAAAAACATAAAAATGATTTGTAATTAATTTAATAAATAATATTTGCCAGAAAAACTTCATTCAAATATTATTTCATATATAATTTAACATAAATTAATAGTTAAAAATTACATATAAAATTATTGTTGAATCAAAAAATATTCTAATATATATATATATGGATTATTCCTCAAGAAACTCATAAATCTTGTCACCTTTAATTACATCATCTAATTAAATGTAACATAAATGAAAGAATAGAATTTTGATCTAGTTGCTTACACACGTCATGTTCATTAATAGTTTTTCTACGATGAACATTAGCAATTTCATGAGCTTTTATCATAAGATCTTGTAAAAATAATGCCTAGATAATATTTTATTTTTCATTAACAGATTAATAAACAATATTTTTTAGGTTAAAATTTACAGTCGAATATTGAACACACTTGGCAGCATCTTTTGATACTAACTGAACATTTGGGTGCAATTTCATTATTTTAATAACTTTTGATAATGGTAATGATGTTTTTATGGATATTTCTGGTTGCATTTGCTATAGGATAATCAATACAAACGACAGATTAAATGTTTCGTAAGCATGCGTACGTTGGATTCGGCAATTAAAGTATTAGCGGCATTCTAATCGCGCATTTTCATTACGAGGAGTGACGCCTGTTTTGTTGAGTTATTAAACATTTTTTAAATGGTATAATAATTGATAAAAATATTACTTTATTCTATATTAGTCAATAATGGTTTAAATAGAGTAATAATAATAACGATTCCACATCGTCTACACCTCCACTATCTGATGTAGAATTATTTTTGGATGCAAGAGATGAATTAAACACGAATGTTGAAGAACCTAGTGATGGTGAAGATTTATTTGGAGAAGAAATGGAACAGTAAGATTTTTTTATGCTTAAAATTTAAAGAAAAATTATAACAATATTATTTAGTGACTATGCCTCTATCCCTGAATTAGATACATATGATTCATCACAAATAGATGATAATGAATACGATGAAATAGATCCATTAGCTTTAAGAGAAGCTGATAAAGAAATAAAAAGAAGACATCGTGAATCAATCAAGGGAACAAATATTGAAAGAAGACAACAAGAATTACTTTATGGTATGGTTGAGTTGTAATTATTTAAATAATTAATTTATAAATTAGGCAACCTAGATAGTACTTTAGAGTCAGCTAGCGGAATTGTACAATTACCATCATTAAAAAAAACTAAATATTCCAATATATTTGATGATTCACATAGTTTAATGGATGTAAGTGACTGTAGTTTATTTAAATAAATTTTAATTTTACTTTATAATCATATTATTTATTCATTCTTCAGGATAGTAGAAATCTATTAGATGATTATAGCCACGTAGAGGGAGATGATGAAGATGAAGGTGTAAACCTATTGGAAGATACTAGAGGCCACACTGTTCGTGATTGGATATGCATGACAGCTCCTAGAAATCAAATTAAAAAAATTTTTTCACGCTTTTTACGTACATTTACTGATTCACATGGTAAATTAGTGTATAGAGAGAAGATTGTGCACATGTGTGAAGGTAATTGATAATATAATCTTGTTTTTTTTTGAAAATCAACTCAATTATATTATTACATATTTATATAATATATTTTTGTAGAAAATAATCAATCCTTAACAGTTGAATATCCATATCTAGCTGAGTTTAGTCAAGTTTTGGCATATTTTCTACCAGAAGCTCCGACAGAGTTATTAGAAATATTCAATGAAACATCAAAAGAAGTTATTTTTTCAATGTTTCCTAATTATGGAAATATTGTAGATGAAATATTTGTTCGTATATCTGATTTACCACTAACTGAAGATATTCGTGCACTAAGGTATCGCTATTTTTTTGTACTGATCGTCAACTTTTTTAGACAATTACATTTAAATCAACTTATTCGTACGTCAGGAGTTGTAGTTAGTTGTACTTCAGTTATGCCTCAATTGAATATGGTTAAATATGATTGTACAAAATGTGGTAACACATTGGGCCCATTTTTACAATTACCTGGTCAAGAAATGAAACCTGGGTCATGCCCAGAATGTCAATCAAGAGGTCCTTTTGATATTAACATGGAACAAGTAAGTTTGTTATTGTATATTTTAAGTTAATAATTGCTTTGATAAACTATGTAATCCATTTCATGTTAGACAGTATATCGTAATTTCCAACGTATAAAAGTTCAAGAGAGCCCTGGAAAAATCTCAGCTGGCAGGTTACCTCGCTCTAAAAATGTTATTCTGTTAGCTGATCTTGTTGATACCTGTAAACCTGGCGATGAAATTGATGTCACAGGGATATACAGAAATAGGTTTATAAATTATATATTTTTTTTTAAATTTAGTTTTTTTCTAGTTATGATCTATCAATAAATTCTACTCAAGGATTTCCAGTATTTTCAACACTTATTGAGGCTAACTACATTGTAAAAAATGATATTAAAAATTCATTGGAGGCTTTAACTGATGATGATATTAAACGTATCATAGAACTCTCAAGAGATGAAAATATAGGTGAAAAAGTACTATTTTAACCTAAAATTTTTAAGCATAAGGCATTAACTACTGATCCTTTTATCATTTCATAAAAACATACTTAACTATTATTTTTATGTTCCTCATGTTAATTATAATTAATAATTTTAATTTATTAGTGTTCTAATTTAAATTTTAAGAAATAAATGTTCCATTTTTATGATTCATATAGATTGTTGAAAGCATAGCACCATCTATATATGGACACCATGAAGTTAAACGAGCAATTGCATTAGCATTATTTGGTGGTGTGCCAAAGGATCCCGGTAAATTGAATTTTAATAATTTTTACATGGAATAAAATATTTTAAATTGACATGTGTTTCATTCATGCTTAATTTTAAAATTATTGTCTATGAGAAAGTTTATTATTTTTTTTACTTTTTCAGTAAAGTTTTTTAATAGTATGAATGATTTTGTGATGTAAATTTTAAGGTGAAATATTTGAAAAGAGATTTTTTAATAAATGTTAAAAAGTCAATATATACGTATTATGTTATGTAGTTAAGAGAAGCATTTTGTTTTTATTTAATGTAGAAATTTTAATATAATTTGTATAAAATTTATAAGTTTTTCATAATTATCACCAAAATTACACATTTAGTTATTTTCATTTTTAGGTAATAAACATAAAATTCGAGGTGATGTTAATGTACTGCTTTGTGGTGATCCTGGTACAGCTAAATCTCAATTTTTAAAATATATTGAAAAAACTGCTCATCGTTCAGTGTATGCTACGGGTCAAGGAGCTAGTGCAGTTGGTTTGACAGCATATGTCACTAGAAATTACACTTCTAAAGAATGGACATTAGAAGCTGGTGCATTGGTTCTTGCTGATAAAGGTGTATGTCTTATTGATGAATTTGACAAGGTAGACATTATTATATTATCATCATGTTTTTATATATTAAATATATATGTATTAGATGAATGATGTTGATCGAACTAGTATCCATGAAGCTATGGAACAGCAAAGTATTTCTATATCAAAAGCTGGTATTGTAACAACACTTCAGGTAATTATCATATTTTTTTTTTATTATATTGAATATATCATTTTGTATATAGGCTAGATGTACCATTATAGCTGCATCAAATCCTATTGGTGGTTATTATGATATATCACAAACATTCTCAAATAATGTATGTTTTCTATTTTTATAAATAGAAATTATTGGATAATAATTTTATAGTTTAAAATTATATTTTTTTTTGAAAATAAAATATCTACTATAGGATAAATATATATATACATATATATTGATTCTTTATTAACCATTATGTATATATGTGTAGCTATAATGTAATTTTGTAGGTTGATCTTACTGAACCTATTTTATCTCGATTTGACATTATATGTGTTGTAAGAGATATTATTGATCCCATACAGGTTGTTAATAATTAATTTTGTTGTAAATATTAACTTTAATGCATTTGAATAGGATGAATTGCTTGCAAGATTTGTTGTAGATAGTCATAATAAGAATCATCCCAACTATAACAACACACCTGATGAAACTACAACAAACCATGACACTTCTACTATTAACAATGAATTGGAGACTTTAGAGGGATGTACTAATAATAGCAATCATGAATTTACATCTTCAACTGTTATTCCACAAGAAATTTTACGAAAATATATCATATATGCTAGAGATCGTATTCATCCTCGTCTCCATCATATGGATAAGGATAGTATTATTAAAATATATAGCGACCTTAGACGTGAATCTATGATGACTGAAAGCATTCCTATTACAGTACGTCATGTTGAATCAATTATTAGAATAGCTGAAGCTCATGCAAAAATGCATTTACGTGAATATGTAAATGATAATGATGTAAAAATGGCTTTTCGTGTTGTACTGGATAGTTTTGTTGAAACACAAAAGTTTTCAGTTCAAAGAACGATGAAAAAAGTTATTTATATATATATAAAAAATATTTATTAAAATCATTTCTATTCTATACAGACATTTTCAAATTATCTATCATATAAGCGAGATGATCATGAAATGTTGATGCATGTTTTAAAACAATTAGTCAGGGAAAAATTAAGTTCATACCCATTATCACGTGGCTCGTCACATTTTTTTCCTTCTGATATTGATGGATCTCCATCATCAATTGAAATTAGTGAAGAAATGTTACTTGATAGAGTATTAATTTTTAAATTATTTACAATTTTTTCATATTTATTTATTTATTTTAGGCTAGGCAAATAAATATTCAAGGGATTGGTTCTTTTTTTAACTCAGAACAATTTAAAGCTAATCGTTTTACTTATGATAAAAAAAACAGAACTATCATTCAAAATTTAAATTAGCCCATCTGATCATTAATGTTTATTGTAATTAATTTAAACAATAATATTTTTTAATTATAATAAGTAACATAAATCCAAAATTTTATGATAACACTTTATTTAAAAGAATACCTTTTATTTGTGATCGATTATACGTCATTGCAAATGATATTACAATGTTCAATGAGTACAGCTTTAACTTTTTTTCTTTCATATCTAGCATACCTTGCACACACACGAACATTTCTTCTTGTTATTAAAATTTTTGTCTATATCTATTACTATATATATTTTTGATCATAACTATATCATGTTAGTATCTATTTTAAAATCAAATTGTTGGCTATCAAATGCAAGATAATATTCTATTTTCATAACTAAAAACACCCCTTTATCCTATTGATTATACCAGTTGAATTATTTAAATGGAAAAATATATATTTTAAATAGCTATTTATAATCTAGTGACTATTTTTTTCAATTAGAGAATAATGTTGATTTTAAAATAAGAATATGTATGCATCAAATTTTAGTAAATATTCCTTTTACGATTGTATTATGTTAAGAAATGATTTTTGTGGAATCTCTATGATAATTATTGATAAAAACACTAGTTTTTTTTGATATTTTAAAAATTAATGAATTAGTTAATATCATTGAGTAAAATATTGCTATCATTCAAGAAATAGAAATGTAGTATTAAAAGAAATATCTAAAACTAATTATGCAGCAAAAACATGTGTCACATCTACATAAGCGAGATTTATATTTTATAATACGTTCAAAATAGAGAGCATCAATATGTGAGTAATACAGTAGCACGTTTAATCCATAAATTATTACTTTAAACGATATGAGTTACCTAAAACTATATCCATTTACGCAAATTTTTTATATTAATCAAGTAAAAATTGTGTAAAATGGAACTAAAAAGAAATTTTTTAGAATAATAGGTAGTCAAAGGTACATATGGTGATATTTTCTCGACGCCTATAAGCTTGATTTATAAAAATCATGTCATTTCACCAGAAATGTAGCATACTTTATTCCTTCACTTATTGTCTCATATAATTGATCGAATAATAAGTTTATGAAGCTAATTGAAATTTATAAAGTTAAAAGGCTATCTTATAATAAATATTAATTAAAGTAATTTTAAAATGTTGGTTTATTCACGTAGAAAGAGCTTAAATAAGTGAATAAAGCAAATTTATAACTAATATGAGATTTATTTTCACTTTATGAGAGCCTACTATTGTAACAATATATAACCACTATAAAAAGGTATATATTTTAAAATAAATCTGTAAATATCATTTTCAATGTCTATTGAAAAGTATGATATTAGGTAAAAGAAGCACTTACCTTGTAACATAAATAATAAATAAATAAATAAATAATGTTATAGTAAAATCATATTAAATGTGCTAGATTGGTATTATGATGAATTTATGTTTAGTTTTTACACCAAGAATATTAAATTTTAAATAGCTTACTATTAAAAAAGACAACTAATAGTATTTTAATAGTATAATCATTAATTAAACATATATAACGTGTTATTTTTATTAATTGAAATAAAGTGAATATAGTTATACCTCCTAAAATGTTATTTTTGTATACCAAATAAATGAAGAAAATCCACAAAGTATATTTCCAATGAGATGTATTATAACACCAATCCACATAAGAGAGTTTGAGGATCCCATATTAAGAATATAATCACTTATAAAATTAAATTCATTCACAAGAAATGTATTCAATTCACCAGCTGAACATAGTTGAAATAGTGCTATAAAATAATATTATTATAAAAGATATTAAATTATCCATTAATATATATATACATGATAGAGAACAAACTATTGCAAGAGCAGCACCAAACAATTTATTCATTCGTATATAAAGAATTAATAGAATTGATGCCAATATAGTTAACAATGATGAAAGTATACCACATACTTTTATGGCTATACTTTGTTTTGATGCACCTTTAACTAAATTATTAAAAACATTAAATTGAATTGATATATCACTGCATTAGTAGAAGCAATCATTACAAATATTTGATGGTAGTTTAACAAAGGTAAACGAATCAGATTCGGAAACTATTAAATAAAAGATTTATTTGATACAATTTATAAAACTAAATAAATACTAATTTTAACACTATGAGATTCTAGAAAAAATAATAACATTATTTAAAATAAATAAATAAATTTAAAAGATACCAAATGCATGGAATATATATCCTAGACCATCAATAGCAATAACATTCTCTAAATAACAAATAATAACGAATATTAACGTTATTATTGAGGTATGATTTAACCTGGCATTCCACTAGGTGGTGGTTGAATAAATGTACCTTAATAATAATAATAATAATAATTAGTAGTAGTAGTAGTAGTAGTAGTATTATCTAGTGTAATAATGTTTAAAATAGTATGGATAATACTTTTAACTAGATAGCCTAATTCTTGTAGGCATATAGTATGAGAAAGTGTGGTCTTATAGCATCCAGCTATAATTCCCATATTTAATTGTACTAAATTTAATCCACTATGTTTTGAAGAAGCAATAAGGAAATTTTGTGATAGCATTGATGAAATAAAAAAGCATATTCCTATAAACATTAATACATAACCACATATCATGATAGCTTTATCATTCTATATTGAAATCCATTATTATTATTATCATTAATTGTGATTTTAATAATAAAACATATTACATTGATATATTTTTTATAATCTATACTGATTGCTTTCATATTTTTACAGATTGGAATAGCTTACTGGTATATTATTTGGAGATTATATATCCAACATAAATAATTAAAGCTTAATATTTTAGTATAATAAAAATTAAATTTATTATTAGCTATATATAGATATTATTACTTTAATATTCAATTTAATCAATTACTTATCTATCTATTTTAAAATAAATATATATATGTATATCTCTTTTTATTGAAGTTTGTTAATAAGATAACTATATGACAAGTACATATGCATGTACAAGACATTCATACAAACACAATGACATGTTCTTTATTTATTTTAATACTAATATAAATATTATTTTAATCATAAAACATATAATGACATTGATATTACTTGTTTGGAATATTGATTGCTTCTATATATAGTGTTTTTAATCAATAGATATAGCAAATTAGTATAGTAGTATATAAATTTTATCAATCTATCTTATAATTTATGATATAATGCTTTAAATATATATATATATTTTTTATTCCATATAAAATATCAATTTTTAGTATAATCAACAGTTTTGTTATGATATTAATGTAACTTATTAGATAAACAATTATAAATACTTAATTCATTCATACTATTCATCCTTTTTTTGATTAAAATATGAACTTTTTAATAGAAGAAATATTTTTATGTAAATATTAGAAAATTAACAATAAATTTAGATATTGATATCTTGAAAATATGATAAAGTCTATATATTTTTATGTATCATATACATTTTACATGGTAAATTATGACTTTCTATATATAATTTTATTTTTTTATTAATAAATTTTGATATATTATATTAATCTTTTTTAAATAAAACACATGAATTTTCTTTTGATGCGCGATGCTAAAAGTGATTGATAACTATGGATAAGTAAATAAATGTTGGTTAGATGTTAAAGTTAATACTGTTCCTATCATTTATAATTGATTATTTAGATTTTTTATATATTAGTCCATTTATAGAATATCAAATAAAATGTAAAGCGAAAAAAGTAAAAAAACACATTCATAAAGAATTGAACTAATCTTATTATCATGTTATAAAATAACATAACTGAATATAGAAATTAGAGTATATTTTTATTCGATTGAAGATCATTTTGATGGATAGTATCTAGCCATTTTTAATTTTATATCCTCCACTAAGCATTATATTTCCTAAAAGACAACAAACAAAGGAAATCCAACTTAAAGCAACTGATGGACCTTTGTATATATTATACTCACTACTGAGTGTTTCTCGACTAAGATATACAGTTATTATAATTGATGATATGAGTTCAAATAGAACTAATTTATAGAATAAATACAAGAATCCAATATTAGAACTACTTACGTGAAATACTTAGTGAGATATATGCTCCATATATTAGTTTAAAACTTATAATTCCAAGTATTATTAAAATAAGCCCTATAGCAGTGAAAACTACACCAACTACTCCCAATGCATTTATAGCTGTGTTTATTGAACTTGTTCCATTAACTAAATAATTTTTTTTATCAAGAATAATCATTTGAAACTGTATTTTATTTACAAAGTGTCTTTCCAATTAAAACAAAATATAATCTTCCATTATAACTTGCTAGAAAAAATTATATAATATCAATTTAGATTGGTATTATTTTTGTTACATAGTTGAACATCTGGTAGATAGTCATCACCATCTGTAAAATATATCATTGTTATAAATCAAAGGAAAAAAGCAACAACTAATTACTATTCAAAATTTCTAGCATTCTTAATTTTGACATTTCAAAAATTGTTTTATCTACAAGTAATATATATATTTATCAATATGATAATAATACTCTAATATGTGTTACTTGATGTATTTGATAATGATGTTGAATTAAATGTTGCTATATAAATATTTAAAGAACATGATAGTTTACTAATGGATTACATTTAACCAAATATCCTAAATCTTTGTAACATCTAACACTTATACTACTTTGGTTATGGTAACTGAGACATCCAGCAATTATACCAGTAGTAAAATTAAATTCAAAAAAACCAAATTTCATGTTTTCATATCCTATATAACTCTGTGATAGGCTACTAACACCAAATAGAGCATTCCCACAACATATGAGTATTATAGAACAAGTTATGAGAATACATGAACACTAGATAGAATACAGTAAGTTTATTTTATATTTATTCATTAATTTATGGTTACAAATTTTGAACCCATTATTAACTAGTATTTAATTTTAATAATAGTTGATCCTTTTGATAATTTAGCATGTATTAACATAATACTTATAGCCTTTGACTAATATACTCTAAGTAATCATAATCCATGTAAAAAACTTGATTTTTTAATAGATTATGTGAATTTTTTTGAAAAAAATGTTTTTACATTTAATGTTTGAAATATAATAGAATAAATATAAGATTTTGTGACTAAATGGTAAGTACATCAAACAACTTTAACCAGTTAATTTATCGGCTCTATTATTTCTTAAAAATCACTTTTTAAGAAATATTTTAATAATTTAAGTTTTAATAAACATTTTTATTTGACACTATTCAAATATGGAATGATTAAACTAATGTTATTTAATAGTAAAATAAACTATTATATTGAATAAAAATTCTAAAATTTTACTTTATATTAAATTTAATTTTTTTTTATTAAAACTAATAAAATAATTTTTATCACATTTATAATATATTTTTTTTCAAGTTTTTAACTTTATTATCCAAATAATTTCACATTATAATAAAAATACTCTAAAAGGATCATTTACTACTAGGCTCTAATCTGATAGATTCAACTATTAATTATTATCTATTAGTTTTATCTTTTAAAGCAATCTTAATAATTCTATATTTTACTATTTATATATTATTTTTAGATTACATTTTTTTATTAAAATAATCTTTTTAAATTAAAATTTAAAGATTAACTATAAAATATTAATCGTATTAATTAACCTGTTTGCCGAATGAAAATTAAAGACTAAAATTTGATTTTATTCTATATAGGATAAGCCATCTTATATTAATAAAAAAATCACAAAATAGTTATAATGTCATACAATTCATTAATGTTTATTTGATACAATATTAGTAATATTAATATTTTATTACCTTATAAAATAAATTTTGTTATTTTTAACACTATTTTCGCGTGATTTTATGATATGATTTTTATAGAATCAGCTTAACACTCTATTTAACTTAGTCTAATCATTGTATAAAACATTAAAGTAACAAATTGCTTTAATAAACTATTAAAATTTTAAAAAAAAGATATTTTTTTAACTCTAAAAACATTATTATGAATCTTTAATAAAATTGGGTCTGCTCTATTATATCATTCTAATAGTATGAATTAAGTACTAACTGTTTTATTAGATTATATTGGATCAAAACCTTAATATTTCTTCCCTTTTGGGTGTTACCACATCATCAATAAAACTTTTACTGTCTTTTTTCAGATTTGTTTTACATTTAATAATATCATAGTCATACAATAATTGTATATTAGAAACCTTAAACTAATAACTAATATGGTTTTTGGATAAAATAGTTTTCATAGACACATGTATGTAGTTTTAACGACCTGTAAAATTAGTTATTTTTTTATCATTGCTCTTATATTAATAAAAATATATTTTAAAGCATATAAATAATGTATTTTTTATTGATATCTCATAAAGAAATAAATGTTAGCGTATAATGATGTAAAAACACACTTCATACATTAAAATTATCAACAATTTAATGTTAAAATGTTATCAATTATTTTTAAATTAGTTATTACATACAATTAAAGTGACATAATCTCTATCTTTAACTGTTAAAGAGATAGTGTTAAAAATTGCTTGCTAAATATAAGGTATAATTTTAGATGTTTAAAAATAGTATTCTATATTTATAGAATAACTATAAAAAGAGAGTAAAATGTCAAATTATCTATTAGATTTCTATATTAAACTTAATTTAGCCATATATATTTCATTGTTAATGATCCAATGCATATTTGAGCTATTTACAAGGCAACGCTTAAGGTATCACTCTTTAATATAAAACTAACATTATGTTCTATCATAAATAATAGTTCATTATAAATTTCTAAGCTGCCCTTCTCTTAATATATATGACTTGTCTAATTTAAATTAAAATATCTAATATTTTTTTAATATATTAAAAAAAATATAGTAGATGTATAGAAACAAAATTTATATTTTTGATTAAACAGTCTAATGTGTGATGTATTTGCTTGTGTTATTAATTGTAGTTGATTAGGCTGGTAGGAATGATGAATTAACATTTTTAAGTATACTTTGGAATTTCAACTATTTTAATATAATTATGGAATGTTATATAGTTGACATTTTTGTTTAAAACGAAAAATATGTAACATTCTTAGAAACTTACTCTCCACAAGACCCGTACGATTAATTTTATTAAAAAAGACTGATTCGAACTTTAGATTTTACTAGTAAATCTTAATTATTAGCTAATAATTCATATTTTAAATGGTAAAAATTAATTTTTTTGTATCTAACGCTTTAAAATTTAAATATTAAATATTAAATAAACAATTTAAAACTTAAAAATATGATACTTTTTATAATTTTATAAAAATTAGACAATTTATGAAAGAATATATTCTCATTTAATAGCTAAAAAATATAATTATTATAGAAGAAAATATAATTAAAGTTATATACTATACGTAAAAAAAACATGAAGATTTAATACAATTTTAATTTATTAAAAATTACCACTATTTTATCTCAAATTACAATTTATAAGAGATTTACTTGAATATTCTTTTGAATTGATCTTAATAAATAAACATAATTATATCAAATTAACCAAATAAGTCTATTAAATACTCTATAAAAAATTCATATCATTAAATTCAAATAATTTTTAAGAATTAAAACAATTTTATACATTTAGCTATAGTTATAATTGATTATTTACATTAGAAAAACATTTTTTTAGTAAATTATAGACTTATTTTTTAATCCTAATTACAATTAATCATTAAATAAAATTTAATTTTACAAAAAAATTCAACTATTGATACAATAAAAGGCTGTCTTATACCTAATGATAATAGTAAAAAACTTAATATGATTAGAATTGTTTAATTATAATTTAATGTCTTAAAATTATAAATAATATCTCTAAGAATTATGTAATGAGCTAAAAAATGTAATTTATTTTATTTCTTGATGGTTGATTTATAACTTAAAGCCTAAATATTTAAAGTTTAATTAAGCTAGACTAAAAATAGGTCGTTTTTCATAAATAATGATGCAATATATTTAATTGATTAACCAAACATAACTTTCTATAATGTATAAGTTAGTTATATTGAGCAAGTATCTTATTTGTTTTATTTAAGTAAACAGAGTTCTTACATATCCTTTTGAGTAAAGTCTAGATTAGAAACTACTAGCAGATAATCGACTAAATAATATTTTATTATGCATGCAAGTATTATATATTAAGAAATCATATATGTTTAAGTGACTATTTCGAATACAAACATAGTGACACTACGCTTTGTATCATCAGCTCAAAATCATTCGCCTTAAAGAGATACTTAAGTTCTTCAAATAGATGTGCTATCTTTAACGCACTCAAAATTAGCACAATTATCATATTTAACCTTTTATAGATTCTCTTAACATCTTTTACCAAAGTCTAGCTATATTATGCCTTCATTACTTTTTCTTTAATAGTTGGGTTTCAAAAAATGCACTTGTTTCTATAAATGTACATCTTTCATTCATAGACAAATGTCAACGTTAGATAAGGCCTTATAATAGATACACTCGATATGTGACTCTATCCAATGTTACAAATAATTGTATCTAATTTCTTAACAATGTGTCTGTGGTCTATTCTCATTACAGAATTTTTTTCCTATTATTCTTATCATTTCTGACGCTACCTTATCTAGATTGATGTGCTAACTATAAATTCATTAACAAGCTGCCAGTGAATGGTGGGGTATGATTTCACTGTCTCCATGGCATAAAGGACACATTGGATTATTACTAGTTGTTGTGGTCCTAGAATGAAAGTCTTATGATAGCAACATCTTATCTTAAGGACCCAAAATGATAACCTAACTCTATATGCTTATGCTACATTTCTATAATTGAAAGAATTTGAATATAAACTTGATTTATGAGAAATATATTCTGATTAATTTTTACATACTTATCACAAAAAACAGCCATTTTCTTTATGTTTGGTTTCACTTCAACAATTTGATTGAATCTCTATAAAACAGTAATGGCCCACCATTTTTCTTCATAAACTGGACCTTTTTTCTTAACAGCCTTATTTAACACAACTCAGAGCTATATCCTAGCATAAAAACAAAAATTTTTGAAATATTTAATTATTTTTCTTGAGTAAATGATACCTGAACTATTACAATAATTCCTTTTATTGGTTTATTATGAGAAATGCGTCCTTTTCACATAAATGCGGTGGTGAACATTTTTATTAAGTTACATCCTTAATGAGCTGATTACTTTACAAGAACAAAACAGAACAGATGATATGTAGTAAAGTATGGGGCTAGCAGTCATGTTGTTAGATATTTAGGTCTCTCTTCGATCAACTACTTTTATTGAAATTTGTTTTATCAATCTTAATTCAAGTAGGTAGTCTGTAATAATGGCTATGATTTTAGAGATGTGCTAGTGCCGCTTATAGTGGAAGTGAAATCTGGTGGAAAGGTAAATTTTAGATGCTTATAATCACCAGGTTAAAGTAAGCGTCAATATATATATATTCTGCAGAACCGACTTTCTTAAGACTACTAATTAAAGATTAAACCAGTGTTTTGTTGGTATGGTGCTTACTTTATAAAATGACTAATTCTGATAGATGTCATGCAATGTAGAAGACTATATATTAGCATGACTACGGGTAAGAATCTCGCCTCGTTCATTCCACTGCCTACTAGTTTCCTAAAGTCTTAATCCAAAATCATGTAGAAAAAATGTGGTAATGAAATACATCCATGGAATATGATAACTCTGATCGCAATGATGCATTCTGTAAAGATAAGAAGATTTCGAGTGCTTTTAAACCCCGAGGCACTAGAATGAAACTTTACGTACTCATAGACCGAACCCTCATACGTATAGCTTCCTAGATGAATTCAAGGTTGACTCACAGTATAGTGAAGAATAGTAAACGCTTTGAAACGAGAATGTTTAGTAGGTTAAATTTTCACATTATCGCATAAACTTAAGTCATCTTAAGATGGCTTAATGCAGTACCTACAGTGTTAATGTAGCATGCCTGACTTAGTTAAACTTCACGATATGAAATGTTGCACCAGGAGTTCTGCTTTGTGAATCAATATGAATTATTTTTTAAACTGTTTTTAGCTTATCATAAAACTTTTCTTATAGTCTTGGAATGACGTGAAATATACTTGATTTATACAACTTGCTGTATTGGTTCTAATTAAAAACGGTAAGTCTTTTTTAATTTTTAGATAAGAACAAAAATTTAATGAATGATTTCTGATTATGATGTATCTTTTTGCAGTAGGTAACCAACTGTATTAGAAAGATTATATATTTTTAAATTTTATAAATCATTTAAAATTTAAATTCAATTTACAGATTTTTCATAAGTGATAAAAAAATTTGATCTATCAACTCTATTGTAGAGGTAATGTATATAAAATAATTTCTAAAGCTTAATAATTCAAAAGACGATATTATTAAAAAATACCATAGGAATATGAAAAATATATTGAAAGTATAATATATCTAGAAAATTCTAGAAATCAACATTATGTAACTGTGGGCTACATTATTTCAATAGAGACTTTTATAGTCATTTTAAGTATTTTTAAACATTAAATATTATCATCTTATTAAGTTTTTTAGAAATTTTATCATTTTTGCTTTATATAAGCATTCTATATTTAGAATTAGGTAAAAAAAAGTCGAGAGATTGCTGGTTTTTTTTTAATTAGATTATAGAAAAACATATTTTTAAGTAAAAATATTATATTTTATTAATAAGATTGATCTCAAATTATAGAAAATATTAAAATGTTGTATGTTTGATACAAAAATTTAGTAGAAATTGTACAAGGGTGTTGTCACATGTACCTATTAATATTGTGCGAACAAGTTATTCATTTTTTATATAAAAATACCATAATACTGTAACTAAAAAAGCACAATATTTATTTAAAAATGTTTTAAAGAAGGTAATAAGAGCTAAAAATGCTAGTATAGATACTGAAATTAGTTGTTTAATATATGGTTTTGATGGTAATAATTGGATATTCCTATGGGACGTTATAAATAAGTTAAATAATTGGTTTTCAAAAATTCTACCATATATTAGCTTAAATTAAATTTAATAAATTATTCTTACTTAAATATTACAATGAAAGATAATTAAACTTATTTAAAAATAAATTAAAAAAGATATAGCAATAAAAATATGCTACATTATTTAAGATTCAAATGTTGCTTTACTGAATAGTATTTAGTAGATATGATTATGATTTAATATTATCTTTATTGTTTAAAAAACTAGTTATTTGTAAATGTTAAAGTGAATCAGTTAACAATTATATTATTAGGAGGAGTAGTGTATTAATTGTACTTTAAAGTATAATATAAACTAAAACTTTTTTGAAATAAAACTTTAAACATAATTGATTGATAAAAAACAATAAAATCATAATTGACTGTAATGATTTGCTTTATATTTAAACATGAGCTCATAATTTAGTTTTTAATATGGAGCTTTTAGAATATGTTTGCATTTTTATCTTATAAACTTAAAAAAATTATAAATAGTGTTAACATTAAGAAATTTAATAGTATAAAATTGTAATAATATAAAAAAATAATAAAATATTTCTTTACAATTATAATTAATAAATATTTATAAATTTTATATTTTTTTTAATGTGCTATTTAATAATATATATTTATTTTGTTTAATTTTAAATAATAAGATATTATTACACACATAAATGTAGTACTTTTAAATCATATTAAATATATTTTTATTGAATAAAATGTATCTATTATACAAATTTTTTATAAATTAAAGAATACTTTTATTATTTTTAGAAAAATAAATAAAAGATAAGACCTTTTACAATAGTTAGAGTAATGATTTTTATCTGTAAAAATTTTAAATACTAAAACACACTAATATAGGTTTAAATCTAAATAAATTTTGAAATTTTATTTTATCAAAATTAAAAAATAATGTTAATAATATGATGTAAATACATAGCATAGTTCAAAGAAATAGTCATTACATGAATAAATTTTTAATATATTAATAAATTTAATACTGTAAATTACAGATAATTAAATAAGACAATTTATATAATTTAAAATGATTATTTAAATAGTATTTAATCATTTAAATGAATAAGATATAATTTAATTTTAAGATAACCTTCTCATTAAAAGCATGCTGTAATTTGTAGTAGGTCACCAAAAAAATTTATTTATTTAAAATTTATTGATAAACAAAAATTATTAATAAATAAAATTGTTTATTTTTAAAAAATACTGATTTTTATTTGAAATATAGGGGGATGAAGTTATTAATAGGATGTTGAGCTATATTATTATAAAATTAGTGAATTGATATAGTATTATAAATAACATTTAAAGTAATAATTTTAGTTAATTTTTTTTTCTAAATATACTTTATATGAATTAGACAAATCTACATAGATCATAGTATAAAGGGAATGAACTTTTTTAGCAATCACTCTGTAATTAAGTGAATTAAGTCCAGAAATATTTCTGTAGTAATTTGAATTTTCTATTAATTCCCATCTATAATCATAGAATTAGAGAATTTTATATATTTTAAAATGAATAATATATGAATAGTGATTAGATTATAATATTTTTTTGATCAGACAAGCTTATACTCAATTCAATATGATTTATATGAATAGAATAGTATTTTTAACAATATTTTTTATTAGATTCACTAATGTATATCTTTATATGAATAAATATATGTATATACAAATAAATTTTAATTATTGTGTGCTATTAGAATATAAATAAAATAATCATTAATCGAATATTATTATTCATAATATTTTAAGTTTTAGACTGTATATTATAAATGATATATCACACTTTAATAATAAAATATTAATATCATTATAAATGATAATACTATTTATAGTGCAATTTTCGTTTAAAATAATTATTTGTCTACCTTCTAGGATTTATGGGACTATTTTTTCTGCTATGATTTTTTCTGTTTGTTGTATATCTAGAAAATTCATCAGGTTTTCTATATATTTTTAAATGATTTGAAGTTAATCTATTGTTATGTAAATTTTTAAGATGTATATATATTAGGAAAATAAAAGTATTATACCTAAGATAGAAATCATCATCTTCACCACCCCAACCCCAAAACATATTTGAGTAGCCATTAGCTTGTTCAAAATGATTTCTACTAACAGCAACAACTCCTCCAAAGTGTGAGTTGTATAAAAGTCTTGAATATTTTATATTAATTTATGTTATTCAATAAAATACTTATAGCCAAAACCATCAATATTTTTGCTTAAATGTTCAGGAGAATGAGAACAATCATATCGATTGTATTCACTTTCCGGTAGTAGATCAATATCACTATTAATGAGACAACTAAAATTTCCATAATTTTTACTTTCAATAGCTCCAATATTAAAAAGTGTAGCTCGATTAAAAGGTGCATCGTCTATCTTTACAAAAAATGTATTACAGGTTATGTATGATATTATTATGAATAAAACTATTGTTTACTTGATTAACAAGGAATATTGTATAGTTTAAATTTTGTTTAATAAAAATTGGATGCATATGTTTTAAGAATACAATTAGTTGTTGATATCTTTCTCTATATGGAACTAAAATAGCCACCTACAATTATTTAATATATATATATATATTAAATAATTATAATTTTTAGATAGGACTTTATCCATTCCACAAATATGATTATTTAAAATTCCATTCGAATCTATATTATTAGGATATAATTTTTTAAGATTTTGTTCTACATTATTCATAGTATCATCACTCAAATTCACATAAATATTTACTAATACATATATTTATAAAGTTTTTAAATTCATGTATAATAATAATGATACGTTTTAGTGATTGATTATGACAAGATATTATTTGATTATAGATACTTTGATTCATAATGGGCTGTTTTTTGATAGTATTTTGGTCTATGATTTCTAACACTGAAATGCTTTGAAAACATATGGTGATAGCCACACTGATAGTTACAGTTAATATGTGTGCAACCTTTTATTAATTTATCAATATTTATATTGATAAATTAAAAATTATATAATTAATTAGTAGTATTCAACTTGTATCTTAGTAATAATTTAAAAAATATACTTTTTTGTAATTCATCATTCTACAAAAAATGATTGAAATATTGATAGATTAAACATATATTAGAAAGTAAACTACGCTATTTAACTACGAATATATTACTAAAGTATAATTATCAAATGGTATTTCTTTCAATGAATATAAGCTTAAAGTTTCGAAATTAACACTTTTTATTTTTTAATAAAATATTCATAACTATGTATTTGTTTAAATGCTTCTTAGATCATGTAATCTGTCATTAGATAATTTAAAACTACTATTTTAGTATAAATATTATTTATTAATTAATAAAATAAATAGCATTTGAATAAAATCAATATTAATATGATAAAATGAACTAAAAATTATATATTAGAGTGTAATTTTTACCATTATGAATGTTTTATATTCATATGGGAATGTTACCATTTACACATAAAATTGAATATCTAGATAGATATTCATTTAGATGAAATTTTATTTATTAATACCTATTACTACTTAAATAATGAAATCTCAAAGGATAATTTAATCTCTTATTACATTTAAGTTTCAAAAATGATAGTTTTAATATGATGGAAAATTAAAAAACTTTTATAAATATTTTTATAACTAATACATAGTTAGTAGGATATTTTAAAGGATTTTTGTAATATAAAACTATTCAATGTACTATTGAGTAGCTACTGAATAAAAAATCCACAAAAAATCCAGTTATAACTGGAATATTTGTAAAATAAAAATATTCATATTATTTAAAAAATAAGTATCTATTAGGTTATCACATAGTTTAGGTATTTTTTGTTGTTTCTTTCAATAATTTTATTAAATAATCCATTAATAATACCATTAAACATACATACACTGTATAAAATTGTTATAAAGCTTAAATATATAATAATTAATTAAAGTAAATATTTATAATAAATACATTAATTTTTCTTTAAAATATGTTATTATAGGATGCTAAAGAATACTATATCTTGCTATCAGAAATATAGAGTTTATATATATTAACTTGATCTACTTTTTTTAACTAATTTAATATATGAATCTATTAATTTGTGCATATAAACTAATAATATCTCATAATAATGTTTATTAATAAAATATATTGTTTTATTTTTAATGAAAAGCTATATACATATATATTTACAATTGTTGCCAATATATCATACTATTTTTAATGATTTATATGAGATAATAGCATGAAATAAAATTTTATTAGAATAGAATACTATTAAAAATGATTTTAGGGTGTTATTAGGTAATAAATTGATATTACTATATACATCTATTACAATCACATCCTATTTATTATACTATTAATAAATGGGGTTGATTAATACATTTTAGATAGGTTATCATTATTTTCTTACACAATAAATAATGATTTATTGTAAACAAGTTTGTATATTATTTTATTTGTTAACTATTGTAACTAAATGGATTAAAATATCTATTATTAATATAAAACTATAGTAATGTAATAAAAAAACACTTAAATATAACCATATCTACATAATTTAGATATTATTTTAAATGTTAACTATTATATTTTTATATAGAATATTCTTAATAGTTTATAAAATTTATTCAAGTGCAAAAATTAGACAGTTTAATCATAACATAGTGTTACCGTGGATAATTAATCTATAAATGAATTTTATTATTAAAATAAGTAAATAAAATGCTTGTAACATAAAAAAGTTGAAAATAATAGCTCAAAATTAATAAATAAAAAGATAAAACTTATAATAAAAAAGATTTTAAAATAAATTTAAACCAATTTATAATTATTTTTAATATAAAAATGATTATTTTTTAATATTTTACCCATTAAAAAATGATATATAGTAAAATATACCTTTATAAAGCAATGTTTGTTTAAAAAAAATTATATTTGACAGTATAAGAAATTAAAATGTAGTATAACATGGATAATCAAAAAATAATAAATTATAATTAGTGAATTTATTATGAAAATAATGATAAATTAGAATATATATTTGTTAAACATATTATTAATAACAATTGATACTATGAAATGATTAAATAAAGATAAAATCGATAAAAATATATTTATTTTTATTGATTAAATATGAAATACTATTTGAATAAGAAAATAATTAGCAAGAATAGATTAAACAATTTACTCAATTATTGTATGTAGAATAAAAAGAGTAGTAAAACAGTATACCTCATAGAATTAAAAATATCAATCTTAAAAATCAAACTATGATCTAATTAGTTAAAAGTATATTTATTAAGAATCATTTTTAACAGTTATAGCATCCTTTTGTATTATTTTTGTTTAATAAAACTAATAGATTAATTATATTAGGATAGCTATAATCAAATAATTTATTTTCAGCTAAATAATAAAAATATCTGTAGAAATGTTGTTTTAAATGATTTAAACAATAAATTAATAATTTTGAGAAGAAATAATTTTATTTATATATATATTATTCTTATTTTTCTATATAATAGTAATAAGATTATAATTTATTATTAAACAGAAACATATTATATTATTATTTTTTATGTGAAATAAGATAACGTTTTATTTATTCTATTATAAAATATTGTTTTGTACTTTATTTATTAATTAAAACATTAAATTTAAGAAATTAAATCAATCTAATTGATAATAATTGTAAAATTTTATAATAAAACATAGTAAGTAAATTATATTTATATAACAATTATATAAAAATATAAATAAATTCTTAGCAGCTTATCAAGTAATTATTACTTTTTATAATAATTATATTTTATTTTAAATTTATTAGATAATGTTTGATAATTTATGATAATTTAAATAATAATACTATATGAAATTAAATACTATTTTTTTAGATTACTTTTAAATAAATAATTAGTTTATTTCTGTTCAAATAAGCATTTATAAAAAATAATTACATAAAATTATATATAATTTATAAAAATTAATAAATGATTGAGTTCAAAGAAATAATATTAATAGATTAGATGATTTTATAATAAAATAGACCCATCGCATTTATAATAAATAGATAAAATATAATATAGGGATCTAAAATTAAAAATTAAATTAATAATTTATTTTTTATTTGTAAGATTAATAAATTAAGACTATTCTATATTATAATTACATAATATAATTGGATTCAATTTATCCCAATAACAATTAGAATAGTATTAAAGTTATAATAAAAAAGTTTATTATATCAAATATAAGTGATTTTTATAATAAATTAGATTTTTAAACTATTTATATACTAAAATTTTTAAAATAAACTAAATAAATAGTTGTTTTATACAAAAATTTATTTAATAAATAAAAATATGAGTTGATTTTGTATTATTAAAATATATTTTTTAAACAATCTATGTATATATATATGTAATAATATTTAATAGGTGCTAAGAGGGATTATAATTAAATAAAGACCATTATTTTTTTAAAATTTAAGCTTTTTAATAATAATAATAATATGACTTCCAATGTAATAAGATACATATCACCAAGACAATCTATTTTTAATATAATAACTAAATACAAAGTTATTTTTAAACATTATAATAAATTATTTTATTCTATATAATAGTTAGTTATCCTTATTTTAGCATATATTTTGTTAATAATGAATGATATTACATTTATTATATCAGTTTTAACACAAAATATGGTAAAAAAAGATAAAAAATTTGCCTATTGTGTTGTAGGTCTTTTTGCTGAGTGCTGTTCACTATCAAAGGTCAAAGTTGATATGAAATGCAATTCAAGATATAAATTATTTCATATCGGTAATTTCAATTAGTTATTATAGTTGTTTTTAAAATTTAACTAGAAACATCACAAAATATTTATAGTCAAAGTATTAATTATGATATAAAAATCTTTTATTATTATTATTATATATAAAGAAATAACATTACAAAGGATCCGTAATACATGTAAAAAATTCATATTTTAAATGATTTTTTTATATGATTTAGGGAATTATAAAATTAAACATGGTAAAAATTGATTAAACAGTAAAAATATCTGCATTGTATTGATAACCTTTTATAAATAATAAATAGTTATTGTTAAAATTAATTTAATTATATTATTTATAATGGTATATTGAAAATAAATATACTATTGTAGCAATATAATTTTAAATTTTATTCATATGAAATAGCATTATTTTATTACTTTTTTTAGGTCCAAAACACAATAAAATGGTATTTCTAGGAATTCAAGATAATTTATGTAAAAATATTCAATATATAATTATTAATACTTGAAATAGTTTCAAAATTATCAGAAAGGGGGAAAATAATTCATATTTTAGGAATTTTTTCCATATCTATTTCCATTATTTCATACATTTTATCTATGATGATATCTCTTAAACCTACTTTTAAACGTTTTTGTTTGTGTTTATGGTGTTTATGTTGTAAATTATTTAATATTATCAAAAATTTTATGTAATATTTATACTTTTTTCAATTATAGTTATATTAAGATTACTTAATTCTGCTATTTTATCACATTATATAACATCTGAATATGTGAACAAAAAAGATTACTCTATAGGACCATCATTTATGATTCTATGGTCATCAACTATCATACAACTATTAGGTATATTGGCCTATTCTGTCGTTATTTATAATAATGAATAATTTAAATACTTTTATTTTACACATATTTATCATTACAATATGGCATTTTTTCTCTTTTATCTACTATTAAATGTGTGTATATACATTTTATTCTACTATCTAAATTATTTTTAAACTACTAACTATATTTAATAGTTAAAAACTAAACAGTTTGCAATATAATGGACTAAAATAGCCAATTGAATGTATATTTATAAAAGAAAAATTCATATACTAACATATTTAAAGTAAATTAGTAAATATTTATATATAAAATATACCAATAAATAAACTACATATACAATTTTAAATTCCATTCCATTTCTACCCTTTATTAAATATAAATAAATTATTACATATTACCAAGAATGCATTAATGTCACAAAAACATCCAAGGAAATATACATATCTCATAAACATATGCATGCCAGACCCATTTTATTAGTAATTAATAAAGTTCATATGTGAAACCCAATATTTAAATATTAATAGTAATTCATTAAAGAAAAGTATGAGGTTAAGTTCTAAACAATAAATTGATAATCAAAACCAACTAAATTTATGATTTATTTCGTTTTTTTCTAATACAAAAGTAGAAGCTTCTCCTTTAACGATAAAATGAATGATATTTTCTATAGATTACAACATCATATAGTAAGCAAATGATAAAAGTTGTCAAGTATAGTTTAACCAGATCTATGTAAAATGATTAAGGCGCTTAAAATTCACCCACTCTCTTGTCAAGAAAACTCAGATTGACATTCTCATTCTTTTTCGCCAGATAATTTCTAAATTTTTTATTCTTAAAAAAATATAAAATTTACATCTAATGATATACAATATTTCAAAGTAAAATAAAGTGCCAATGCTATTGTTTTTAACATTATTAATCTTTTTAAAAACAAGAATTTGTCTCTAAAGAAAAATTGAATCGATTTAAAATAATAAAATTTACTAATGGTACAAATGTTTTAATAATAATTTTAATTTCAAGTATCTATTATTATGATTAAGTTATTTTACCCATCAATTTCAATTTTTAATCCATTTCAAATGTTGGATTTAATGTATTTCTGGAGTTAACGTTTGTACACTCAGCAATTTTTAATGACAAAATATTTTATTGATTCATCTTAAGCCATAGTAAATTTTATAAACATTCTTAAAGATATATGCTACACTTATTTCATACATTATTCACGTAAAATTTGTGGGCTTTATAGGAATATTCAAATAGATCAAAGTCTAATTCATAAAAGTAACTCTACATAGGGTTGGTAGAATATTCCATAATTATGGTGAATGGTTTATTAGATAAGTTTATTGTGTCCATAAAGAATTTTCGAATAATCATAAAATATATAACCAACCTTTAGAATATCACTTTCAATAATATTAAAATGATGAATTGTCTCAATATAATATAATAATTCAGTTATGCTCACTTAATTGTTTTGCATAAAAGAAAATTTATATTATTTACTAAAATGTACACAAACTATATTGAGGGGATATGGAGCGTTTTCAAGAGAAAAGAAAGAAATAATTCTAGTCTATATATCAAATTATACGTGAAAATATGTAAAAAAGAAATTTTAGATTCTATAACTAACATAAATATAAAATTGATTTGAAAATGAAATAAATTATTTTTTTCTTTAAAAATATTATAAATTACAAATATTTAGTTAAACTTGATATTTTTTTTCACAGAATTAGGCACTTAACAATAATTGGTTTAAGCACTATGTGTATACATTATCCCAAGACGTATTACGTCTACTTTATATTTAATGATAAATTTAAACTTAAAAAATAATAAACTTTTCATACCAAAGTAAAACTTAGAGTTAATTATGAAACATCATTTCTTTCAACTGTTTATTTTAAGAAACAAAATCTACTCCTTAAGATGCATTCCTTTATCCATACACTTATAAGCACCCAATATCTATTGCTCTAAAACACTCAACTTTACTAACAAATAGAATACAAAATTTTAAACTACCTGAAATTATAATATAGCTTTTACTTGAGCAAAAATCTATGTAAAGAATAAATAAAGCTTCATAAAGAAATCATCCAAACAAAGCAACAATCAATCTCACTATTCTTTACCTATTAACTAACCAAATCCTACAAAGAATGTTAACTTTTATGCACTAATTCTCTATATTGTTTAATATCTATCACAAAAAGTACGTAAAAATGGTTACCATTACTAAAATTATGCTAACAAGTAGCAGCTCATGTGACAGAATAGATATTCTTTAAGAAGAATCGCCATTATTTAGCCATTTTCCACTTAAAGTGTAAAAAACAACTAAATATTGTGAATAGTTTAAATAAATATTAAAATTTTAGTTTTATGCATTATATATATATGGAACATATATTTAAAAAAACAAATTTATGATTTGTAGTACTATAATAATGATTATGCTTTATTTTAAGTTGCAGAAAGATAGTTTACTCAATTATTAGGCTTATTATGCCAAATTTATAGTGATAGATTTAACTTAATTGGATGTTTTTAAAAGTCATACGCTATTTTTTTAGGTAAAAATTCTATAATTTGTTTTATAAAACCTATTTTTAATCACAAAAATAAATATATTCATCAAATTTAACTAAATTTGATACTCTTTTTTGATGAAATCATTTCATATAAGAACAATTGTTTAGTAATAAATATTTTATACTTAATCGATCAAATAACCATATAGAACGAAATATACTAAGTAAGTATACACAGAATATTTATCTTGCTATAAGTAATGATTTATATTTTATGGCTCATTAGAATATTTTAATAAAAAACATTAAACTAATATAACTAACAGCATATAATAATTTATTAAGGACGTAAAGAGTGCACATTTTAGTTTGAAATCAAAGCCAATCTTACCATATTCTTATAATATCATTCAAACCTTCAATATTATAAATATTCTGAGCATTGTATATCTTTTATAGCTTACCAACCATTCCTTAACCATCAAAACAGTGAAATTATCTCTTTTAATCATCATTTGTATATTATACTTATCAGGTTACTGTGATACACACGTTCCACATAAATATATGTAACATGTAGTAATATAGGTAGGCAAGATGCAGTAATATAAACTCAACAACAATTAGAAACAGCTTAAAACAACCAATAATCTATAACAAATAACAGTATAAAATAATCTACATACTCCTTCCTATAACTTATTATGATAAAATAGAAAAAAATTTTCATTTAAAAAAAAGGTCTACTAAATATTCACTAAAATTAACTTTAATGTGAGTGATAGTTCCATTAGCTTAGATAATTAAAAATATTATCATAACAAGCATGTTACTTTATATAAAACGAGCTCATAAAATAAAACAACATTAATTCATAACATATATCTTGAATTATGATTTTAATAATAACAATATAAGCTACTATTATTATATGTCGTTGGTATCTTCAACTGTAGGTTTGGCACGCATACTCTTTTGAAGATCAATAAGTTGTTTGTATACACCTTTTGAGCTTTTGTAATCACTAATCCTACCAATAGTAACACTTGTTGTTGATTTCATGGGAAGAATTGAAGTCTTGAGTTGTTTAGCTTTACTGATTTGATCCGCCTTCCATCATATATAACAATAGAATAACCAAGTTTATAATCAAATAAAATTACCGTAGCGTCACCGGGTTTTACTACACCAGCCTTCTTTGGGAATAAAATAAGCTTACTCATATAGGCCTTAAGGCGTTCTACATTTCTATCAAGAATCTCTTTTGATTTATTGATACGTCTATGATCAACAGCAATGCCAATAGTTGGTGCTATTAATTTGTTTATACCAGCCAACTACAATATAACATAAAATATGGCCAAAAATTTAAGCACACAATAACCTCAAGTTCTTTAAGTGTAAAACCCCTTCCTTTTCTGCATTTCATGTTATATTTTAATGTAGGACATTGTACAACAGGTCTGAGTAATCCTTCAACGGGTCTAGGTGAAATTTTTGCAGCCTTCTCAGCTCTAAGTCTTCTTCTTCGAACCTTCTTACCTGGTTGATCAAAATGGGTTTTAATTCGTCTTTGCCAATGCTTCCTTAGATGATTGCTTTGTATAACTCTATTGTGTCTCATATCTTTAAACTAGTAACAAATGTAAAAGGTGGCCAAACGATACACAAACCAAGCTCGTGTGCCTTTGATACCGCCTACCTTCGTCTAAACTCGGTCAGGTATGTGTGGTCATGGATAATTTTGCTTCTAGTCAGTTGTTCTTTTGCGTAAAATATAAGCCTAATTTTTCATATTTGGTAATCAAAATAATTATTATTTATTTCCTATTGTATAATTAAATAAACAAACGTGATATCATTGAGGGACATATTAATCTTTGCTTTATGAAAGGTTTTGTGCTTTTACGAATATTTTTTATGCTATTTTCTATTTTTAAAATTCTATATAATAAAAACTTTTATTAATAAGTACTAAAATTGATAAAATTTAATACATAAAGGTGGTATCAATCAGTATTTGGTTATTATGATCATATTAAGAGGCGAGAATCAATTATTGGTTATCTAAAAGTAAAATTTATCTCATACTAACTTTGAAAGTAAATTTTAAATTAACAAAGAACAAAATTTTCATATATATTTCACATATGCTGCTATACACCATTTTGGAACACACTCTATTCTACTGAAGTCGAATAGTCCACGTAGCTGTACAAGTCAGTGAGTTGATACAATATCTCCATTTTTAACAAAATTTTACTATCTATTTTACCAAACACAATTAAAAAATTTTTTTTTCATCTGTGCTACTAAAGGAACTAAACTGCACTACGTATATTTTAACATTTTTATAGAACGAATTGTGTATCGTAAAAATCCTTCCATCGTACCTAGATAGTCTTATTCTAAATCAAATCTCAAAAGTTTTACTAGGCACAATAAATAACATAAATCTATTTATTAGTAAAAACGTAACAATTTTTTGTTGGAAATAATTTCTTTAATGATTACGACAAAATACATTATATATTGCAATATACGCTTTAATTGCTATCATCATAGGAAAATTTTATAAATTAAAGTAAGAGAATTATAATTATCTTTAATAAATTAATTTTATATGATACGTTGTAACAATTTAAAAAAAAAACAAAATGATAGTTTGGAGATAGATAAACAATAAATAATATTACAGGAGTAAAACACAAAATTACTATCTTAATATGCATATTTTTTTAAAATTCCTAATTAATATTTTTGGATGCTTAGAATATATTAGACATTCACATTCAAATGACAACAATCCAGAAGGCATGTGGTTAAATGCAACCCACAATACCGATGTAAAACGAACTTAATCGATAAGGTGAAAAGAAATTATAATATGCCATAAAATAAAATGTGTTTTTACACATTTTAAATTCTATAATATATTACTTTTTTTAATGAAATTGTAATTTTTTAACATCATTAAAGCATCTGTTGTAACAGCTATTAATTACAGATTAATCTTATGTAATGAGAGATACATTCCAATAATAACTTACATACCAGTGTAATCCAACTATATTATTTACAAATTCAACAATTACAATTTCTATTTCTAAATAACTGTATATTTGAGATGTGATATTAGAACTCCATGATTGCTAGATTACTATTCGGAGATATCCGTAACACGATTATCTTAGGACTGGTGGGCGGTATTGTAATGGAGGAAGAGTGGGATCCTTGTAGTAAACATCAATCAAGTAATAATCCAAGTATTTTTTCTTCTTTCATTCCCAGATAGTTTATTTGTA
This sequence comes from Kudoa iwatai, assembly GCA_001407235.2. Classification (NCBI taxonomy): domain Eukaryota; kingdom Metazoa; phylum Cnidaria; class Myxozoa; order Multivalvulida; family Kudoidae; genus Kudoa; species Kudoa iwatai. The sequence goes on from JRUX01001468.1 coordinate 44,217, forward strand.
TTTGAAAAAAATTAAAATTTTATAATTGTTACTTTGGTCCTTTATAATGTTTAGTTGAAAAAGAAAATAATGGATTACAAATAGATAATGGTGAAAAAGCCTCTTGGGATAGTATTTAAATAGTTATTGACCTTATTATATATAATTTATTTTAGATTGGGATAGAGTTGAAAATGGTCAAACTGATAAACGTAATCTATTTTATTTAATACCCATAACAACATTGTAATTCTCTAATGATTTTTTAAAAAGCTGCAATATTAAAAAATTTAATTTAAATTATTTATAAAAAAATATTCCTGTTTTTTATTTCACTATTTAAATATGTATATTAGGTGATGAAGATGGTAAAATAATAATTTTTTTGGCTGGCTGGTTGAAATATATAAATTATAGATTGGGAATCTTCCCAACCAACAAATCCTAAAAGTATGTATTAAACATAGTATTTAAAACATAATTTTTGTACGTATTATAGGAAAAACTTTTAATAAGAAGAGATGCGATGATTCAGAGTGGGGTGGTAAGAATTGGTATTTTACTTATAGATGTATATTATATTCATATTAGATTGGAATAATGAGACTCAATTGCAATCAGCAACATCGTGTATGGTTTATTTAAATTATATATTGTTTTTACTTTTTAAAGCCACTTCAAAACAATATAAGCATAAATATAATACAAGTAATGAATTCATTGTTTTTTGAAAAAATATGACAGGCAGTTACTATTTTCATACATTTTAATTTATTATCATTGATATTATGTATGATGCAGTTAGCTTAGGATAGTGTTGATTGTAATGTTGTACAGAGTAGGTACTTATATATTTATTCTTTGTAGCTCAACAAAGTTCATATAAACATTTTGGATCAGATTTGAAAAATTCGTCTAGGAATTATCAAGAAAAAAATAATCTTCATAGATCTAATAATTATCTCGGTGATGAAGGAAATAGTCACTATACTAATAGAAATTACAATGTGGATAAGTTTCAGTATCCACAGGGCGATAATAATTTCTATGATAGTAATGGTGAGGCTAAGCCAGCATACACTTCAATAACGTATGAACCTGCTCATTTGAATTATGATGAAAAGCAACTGTTTGAAAGAAAACAAACTGGTGGTATAGATTTTAGTAATTATGAGAAAATAGATGTTGAAATGACTGGTGGAGATGGTTCTTGTTTAGACAGAATTTCATCTTTTGACCAATGCGATCTACATCCTCAAATATATGAAAATGTGAAGCGCTGTAATTACGTCTCACCTACACCTATTCAGAAAAGTGTTATTCCTATAATTGCAAAAACATCACACGATATTATGGCTTGTGCCCAAACGGGTTCCGGTAAAACTGCTGCGTTTTTGCTACCTATATTTTCAAAAATATTGGCTAATAATGAGCACCAAATCAAAAATGTTAATTTCGTTCCATCCCCGACTGTTCTTTTAGTTGGTCCTACTCGAGAACTAATAAATCAGCTATTTATGGAAATGCAAAAATTTTCATGGGGAACTGGAATAAATTGTGCTCGTGTCTATGGAGGCGTTGCACGTCATTTTCTATTAAAAGGGCTAAAAAATAACTGCCATGTGCTATCTGCTACTCCTGGGCGCTTATTAGCATTTCTTAGAAATGGAGAAATTTGTCTTGAAAATGTTAAATATCTTATTCTTGATGAAGCAGATCGAATGCTTGATATGGGTTTTATTAACGATATTAGGGCCATAATTAATAACTATGGAATGGCTGGAAAAGATTCAAGAAGATGTTATATGTTTAGTGCTACCTTTCCTCCTGATGTACAAAAACTTGCAGCTGAAATACTTCATCCAAATTTTTATTTTATAACGGTAGGAATGGTTGGTGGTGCTGCTGAAAGTATTGCACAGAGTCTTGAAATGTTACCAGTTACTAAAAAGCGTGAGCGCCTTATTGAAATTCTATCAGAAGTTTCTACAGGCACTAAATCATTGATTTTTGTTGAAACAAAACGACAAGCTGATTATTTGACCATTTATCTATGTGAAAGTGGTTTCGATGCCATATCTATTCATGGGGATCGACTTCAACAACAACGGGAACAAGCACTTGATTCTTTTATTAATGGCAGGTCACCTATTCTTGTAGCAACCTCCGTTGCTGCACGGGGATTAGATATACCATCTGTTGATTTGGTTTTAAACTATGATATGCCACATGATGTTGATGAGTATGTTCATCGTATTGGTAGAACTGGTCGTATTGGCCATCGTGGTCTTGCAATAAGCTTTTTCCAAGAAAATCGTGACGAATCTTTAGCTTCCGATCTGGTCAAGATTCTTAAGAATGTAACATAAATTTTATAATTTTTTTAACTTTTTGACAATTTGATTATATATTTTGAAACCATAGGCTAATCAAAATATTCCAAATTGGTTGCAGCTTATTGCTGGTGCTAATCTTGGAAATTCATCAGCTCGTAGCAGTTTGTTTAATCGCACTCGTGATGTTAGATATAGTTCTCAACCAAATAACAAATTACATCGGCAAAATTTCAACGCTATGGATAGTCATCCTTATGCTAACAATAATGGAACTGACCACTCCTATAAAAATAGTACAGCCAGTGCATGGGACAACGATGATATTAATGCTGAATCCTCTCACCATTTAAAGGATAATGATGAAGAATACTGGTAGTAGTTGTTATTCATTTTTACGGAATAATGACACAAAATTATTGTTTAGTGGATACTAATATTGTTCTATTTTATTAATATTTACTGCGCAATCTATTATTACTCAAAATTTTTTAAATGTGCTTGATATGCATCTTTTAATGCGTTTTTCCTGCCATTACTATATTTTAGCTGATATAATCATCTTAGAAATACTGACTATATTATAGTTACTTCTAAATTACTTTTAAATAAATTTAATGTTTTTTGTATGAATTTAACTTTCAATAAACAAATAGAAATATTAAATTTTTTGATTTATCGTTTTATATATTATTTATTTTAAAATATGAGGTACTTAATCATAAACGACAGGATTAATACTTGTAGTGTCTTTCACTAAAGTAGTGGCCTCCATTTATGCATTATGTTTTTACTCTTAGATTGCATTTCATATTTTGTTGATTATTTTTCAAGATGCTTACAGTTTATTTGGTAAAAGAAGTTCATTTTTTTATACACAATTATGTAGTATTAGAAGCAAATTTTTTTACGTTGATGCTTCTCTATATTAGCCTAATAAAGTTTTGATGATACTCTAAGTTTTTACTATTTGAAATAAATATAATTTTATAGTTAAGATGAATGGAGCCAATCTTCAAATTTAACTATTCTAATTGGAGACTACTTGCTCGTGCTTGCAATGTTCTTCGTTTGTTTTTGACTTGACGCCAGTTATCAGACAACTAGCTCATATAGTAAGCATATAAAATGTGTAATCTCGTAATTTGTTTATAAATTATATCTATTATTTTAATAATATCCTCTTTTAATAAAATCTATTTATAGAAAAAAAACCTAGAATTTTTCCTTAACATAGTCATCATAATGATAATTTTTAATATGAATATGAATTTTGTTTGTAACAGTGACTGATGATTTTATCAATTTTGTTTATGTATTATTTATAAAGGCCTTTTTTCTGCATTTCAATAATTTAATTCCTTCGAAATAAGCAGTTTTTGGCTGATCCAGTAATTTATTAAGACAGCTTATTTTCAAGACTAAAATTAAAAACAGACTTTATTTTCTATAGCTTTAATATAGCAACTAAAAAATGAATGAAACAAAAATTATAAATTTTAACAGATTAAATAATAAGTAATTTTTAAATAAATAAAATTTTAATAAATGATTAGATTAATAATTTGGTATATTACTATCTTTTACTATTTATGTAAAAGTATAAAAAATATAAACATAATTTAGCAGAAAAATTAAACAAATATTTCATTTAAAAGCAGAATTATTACTGAGATTTACCTTTTTAATCAATAAATTTCATAAAGTATTAATATTAATTATA
>JRUX01001469.1:0-20869 GCA_001407235.2 Kudoa iwatai
AAAAAAAAATCATGATTTATTAATTAAATTATTAAAAAATGATATAATGATATCTCAAATAACAATAAATTCTACATTAACTATTACAATTGATAATATATATACATCTGCTGATAAAAAATGTTGGATAAATGTTGATAATTATAATGAAAATATAAAAATTGACGTATTTATGTTAATATTGAATATTAATAGTATAATTAATGTATAGGTTTTGTACCATTTTCATCGTTATATAAAAATAGAGGTTATTACTGAAGATAAAAAATATAAAACAGGAAAAAATCTACTAGAAATAGATAATATAATTATTAAAGGTTATATATATTGTAAGTATTGATGATAATAATAATACTATTATTAATTTTAACTATATATATAGCTAATTATACTGATTGTGATATTAATGATGTTTATTTGATTATTACTGAAACAAATGCAAGTTCATATGAATTAGACTTTCATCATAAATATGCATTAGATATTCATAATAATAATAATAATAATAAGTATGTTATAAATTTAAAGATTATATTGGTATGATTAGGATAAATTTTATTTCAAAAATAGAGATAATGAACTATATGGTACTGGTTGGTGTCCAACACAATATGATATTGAACCCTATTTAGAACTTAAAATTTATCCATCATTAATAAAAAAAATATTAATTAATGATTTTATGAAACCATTAAGTAAAGTACAAAGAAAAATATATATATTTTCTTCATTTGATGGTAAAAACTGGACAAAATATACATATAAAGTATTATTATTATTATTATTCTATTAATATAATAATTAATATAATAGAAAAATAAAAACATATCAGAAATTATAACATTGAATGAATATAAAATAATTGATACTAAATTTGGTAGATATTATCAGTTAAATTTAGAAAAATCAATAATGGCAAGATATTTAAGAATATATTTAATAAGAAGTAGTGAAATGTTTTGTTTAAAAATTCAACTATATGGATGTCCATTAATAAATGGTATTATAATTTATTAAAAATAACTAGAAATATAATTCTATAATAATCGTAATAATATGAATTTTAGGAATATTTTAATTTTTTTAATATTTTTTAATTAAGACTATACTTATATTGAAGTATTGGATGAAATGATGGTTCATCCAATAGATGAATGTATTGGATATGATTGTTTTTCATATACGGTAATACAATTAAATGCTACTAATAAAATAAGCAAAATTAGATTGAATTTCGTGATCCTTATAATATTAAATGTATTGATGCTTATATTGAAGTAGAAGGAATAGTTGATAATGAATCAACATCTTATGGATTATTTACATTAGAATCTACCTCAGAATTACATACAACTTATCAAAAACATGCCTATTTTCGACATGTATCTAACTTATTTATATTTAAACATGGTTTCTTTTTTAACCATATTTAGATTTCAGTTAGACTACAAAAATATAAGAATAGTGAAAGAAAATTAATATCGCATCCTATTATTTTACCATTTGAAATGGCTTTACCTTATTTATTTTTTAAATTAAAATTTAAAGAAGAAATTTTAGCTCATTTTCATCATATAGATATTTATAGAAATAGAATATATCCTCAAGTTTGGTATTTATATATGATATTTTATAATAATAAAATGATTTATAATATAGTAATGTTGATTGTATAATTGATAATCATATTATCATATGTGTTTTAAACACTAATTCAAATAATTTGGATAATTTATTAATAGAATGGACTATCCATGGACTAATATATAAAGAAATACTATATAAAAAACAAGTATCTATCTATCTATCTATATTTCATTACCTACTAATAATAATTGATATATTAATTATAAAATATATCACTAATAATTTAAAGTTATATATTCTACATTTAGATTAATGAAAATCAATTATTTGATGAAAAAAAATACACATTTTCATATGATTGGTATAATATGACTATTGCTATTGTTAGTTTTAATGTATATCAACAATTGGCATCTAAAATTAGTTTGTGTGGTATAATTGTCATTCCATCAACAAATGATAAGGTTAACAATAACATAATTGATGATAGGATCGAATTTGATTATCGTGGTATCTCAAAAATAACTTTAAATAATAGATCACATATCAAATATAAAGCAAATATGTTTAATTTTAATAAAAATCAATTAAATCATGTATCTTCATATGATATTTTCTGTAATAATGGTGATCATCATACTACTATAATCAATCCTAACAATAGTAGTTATTATTTCCAACCTTATTTAAATGTTATAGAACATAAATGTGGAATTCAATTTTTATATACTAATAATAATAATAATAATGGTTTTTATAAAAATAATATTGACCATTATTTATTTATATTAAATAATTCATTATCAGCTGAAATAATAGTAACAAGTGTAACAGATATTCCTGGTATGTATTAGTTTTATTTTAATTTTTTGTATATTTATATAAAATATATATATTAAATAGAAACCTTTAATGAAAATAAAAGTTTTCCTATTATATCAAAAGATTCTCAATCTCAAATTAAAATAGAGACATTTTTATCACAATCATTTCTATTGGATAATATTGCAATATATAATTTTAGTGATAAAAAATGGCACATATATACCCCAATGAATTATACAGAAAATTATATATTTTTAAATATCATGAATATGGTTAATTCTTCTACACAAAATCTATGGATTTTATTATTTAATTGGGTTGTATTATTGATGGATAATAATATTCCAATTAAACAAAGAATGTTATTTCCTATTGCTAAATTAAAAATTAACCATGAAAATAATACCAAATTTAGTATGGAATTTAATAAAAATTGCTATAAAAATTCTTATATATTATATAAAATTTTTATCCAACCATATTCCATTTTGAATCCATATGAATATTGTTCTATTTTGGATCCTAATGTGTATATTATACATTTAGATAATATAATTAATCTAATGGATATTGATTTTATTAAAAAAGTAATTATTATAATCAGTATATTATTTTTTTTCTCCATCTATTGAAATTATTTATACTAGAGTCAAATTATTTTGGATATTGTAGAAAATATGAATATTTATTTGGATCATGTGACTACATATTATATAATGGAATATTTTTCTATTAATATGAGGTATATATGTTATATTAACATTTGAAATAATTTTTAAAAATTTAAAATATATTTATATATAAAATAGGTTATATACGATTTTATTGTTAAATAATTATGATATATTTAATTATAAATAACTATATAAATAAATAAACATATATATTTTTGTTTATTTAAGTGATATATATATGAATGCTGGTTTAAAAAAAGATGGAATAGTCAAAAGCACATTAATAAATTGCTTAAATGCATCATCATCTATTAATATTGAACAATCTAAAAAGTATTATTTATCAACTAGTAACATGATTGAAAAATTATGTGAATCTAAATCATTAACATATGGTTTACCGATCAGTGATTTTATTGTGTATTACCATCATATACCAACTGAATCAACAAAATTTTGTGAAAATACATTTTATCGTAGAAAATTGCATAAAAAAGTTTTATCACATTTAACTACAAATATAACCAACTATATTATATTTGAAACAAAATATATTGTAATAATAATTTAAAAAAACTAATTATTATGTTATAAATAATGAAAAATCTATATTAGAATAATGATGATTTACAATGTATAGCAACTAATGGAAAATATATACCAGATTATTATCAAATAACATCAAATATTAACTATATCAAGTGTGATAGTATGTTAAATACAAAAAATTCTACTATTCAATGTATGTGTTCAACTTATTTTCCATATGGAAGTTTCTATCATATTAAACTTGTAAAAGTAAAGTATATTGTTATATTTTCAATATTAATATGAATTTAGATCATAAAAGATAATGATTTATTTTTCTGTCAATATTTATCGTTATATTATTTGTTTACTATTATAACTTCAATAATGATAACATTATTAGTTATTGGAATAGGTGTTGCATTTGTATATTTAAAGTAATTAAATAGATCAAATCTAAATACTAATAACAATCCAGTATTATTATTATTACCTATTTATTTAGAGATAATTCAGTGAATATTATATTTACTATGTATGATTGTTTATTATGGTTAGCATTTTTCATATGTCAAACACTATTCTATAATAAAATCATTACTGTAAAGATTCTAACCATGTATTTGGTTATTTTTGGAGGTTGGCCTAGAATTTTATGTTCAATCATTAAAATGACTATTATCAAATATAGCAATCATTTAAGAATGACAAATATTTCTTTATTATCAATTTTAATATATACAATAGCTATTTTTAGTATATTTTATGGGATGAATATTAGCGAAAACAAATTTTCATCATATAGTTTTTTAAATAAAACTAAAGAAGGCCTATCGTCTAATACATTCCTATCCAACAACAATACCATCATATCAAACTATTATAGGTGATTAATTTTATTAAATTTACATTTTTAATTGTTTAAACTTTATATTCATTTTAGCTGTTATATTAATATATTGATGAGTTCATTGTTAACGTTTATCTATATTTTTTATTTTATTGTTATTCATAAAAAATTCTTAAATTCATTAAAAATGGATTCCATTTCAGATTTTATATCCTATTTTAACAATATATGGTATCATATGTATACTAATATATTGTTTTATTCATTACAAATAATTCAAACTTTATTAATATATATTGGAGATCTTTGTATATCATTATTTAAATTGTATGGCTATGTATATATCTATCTATATATCATTCATTTTACTATTACGGTGATAATTACTATTATCTACTTGATTATGATGATATTATCGGTATTTCTTGTGAAATCTAGTACACTTAGTGAAACAAGCCTCATTAAAATGGGTATATCATTGAATAAGAATAATAATATATATTAATAGTTAAATTTAGAAAATGATCATGTAAAAGGTGTTATTCCTATCAATAAAGAATCATTTAGAATAAATAATCATACTTTAATATCAACAAATATTCATCCTCAATTAAAACATAATCACTATGAACATATTGAATATACACTTGTTCATTCAAATCGAAATGATATTGATGATTTATTGCCTCCTTTTATGAATGATAATGATTAGTAACTATTACTTATAGAAGATTAATTCATCTATTATTATTATTTTAATTTAGTGAAAAAACTATAGAAACATAAAAATGATAATCATTCTTTAATGAAATTATTATTATGGTAGATTACTTATTTGGAGAGTATTGTTGTGTATATTTTATTAAAATTAATAATATTAGATTATATACTTGAATTTATATAGAATAAATTATTTTTATTACAAAAGAAACACAACTGTTTTAAATTATTAATAAAAATTAATAGACAATATTATTATTAAATTGAATATAATGTTCTATTATTATTTACAACAACTAACCTAATAATAGCGACTGTACTAATTATTAATAATGGGATGTATGTAGATAATAATTTTGTTGGAATGAAAAAAGTTTACAATATTATCTCTTGAATTCATGTATGATTCTTCATTATTAAATTCAATATCTATAGTAGCTAAAATAGATATTATTAAATAATAATATTCATAATAAATATACCCCAATGAAATCCATCTTCTAAATAGCTAATATAAAAATTTTCTATTTTTTTTACACTAGAATATCCCATATTTTCAAAATGTTTCATAATAATATCACATGTCATATTGGTATCTGTAGCTAGAATAATTGATTGAAAAGCTTTTTTAACTATAGGTATCGTTGTTAGAATGATTACTAATGATAGAATTAGATATCCAATTCTAGTAATCATTATATTTATATCATAGATAGCATGTTCTAAACCATGAGATACAAGCAATCCAATAATTGATAGTAGACTTTTAAACATGACTCTATATGTATGAATAGCTAAACATTCCAATGCCAAATTTGATGATTTTATTGAAAATTTATTCTTTAATTCATAACAATCATTACAACTAATATCTATTATATAATAATCCATTAACAAATATAGCAACTATATTTATTTATAATAATACATATGCATAAATTACTTATATAATTTTTTGAAGTAGTAGCTATTATTTTTGTATTATCAAATGATGAAAAAATAGTATATAATGTAAAAAGTCCAAATAAAACAAAACCAATATCAATTATCCATATACTATTATGGGTATGGGACAAATCATGATGAAATTTAGTAAATAATGTAACAAAAAGATCTTTAAAACTATGAATAACATCTTGAAATATATTTGAATATAAATAGATTAGACTAATAAAACAATATAATGGTTCTATTTTACATTGAGATAACAATGTAGATGTTCCTGATAATGTTGTTGTTTCTGGTTTTTGTATGATATCTTGTTCTCTTTTTTTAGCTATTCTATCATTTTTTACATTACCATGTAATAGCAATGATGTAACAATAATAAATGGAGCAAAATTGTACAAACATTCAACTATATCATCTGATTTATAAAATTTTTTCAAATATATCAAATTGATGATAGTGAATACCAATCCAAGTACTAATATTATAATGTAGGTGATTGTAATATCTGTCGTTTTCATTATAATATAGTAAAATAATAGGTTAAAGGTAAACTAAAAAAATCCACCGACTACCTAACAACCTAATCTTAATCGTAAAATTCGTTAATTAATAGGATTACGAAGAATTTATTAAATTTGAAAAAAAATTGTGATCACAAGGAAATAATTAATTTACCTCACTTTATTACTTTTTAAAATAGTAGTTTTAAATATTTTGGTATATCATTACAAATTACTTAGATTATAATATTATTTTGATCATTGAAAGATAAATTCTAACTCACTATTGATAATCTCACGTGTTTATTTAAAATTATTGTATAAACTTTTCATTAAAACCATTTAATCTATACATTTTTTCCAGTATGATTAATGTAAATAAATGGATTGATAAAAGTATTTTATGTTATAGTATAAAGTTATTATTATATGATCTTATTTCGTTATATAATAAATGTACTTTAAGTATTTTTCACTAAGACAGATCATGACCTAGTCACTGTGCAAATAAAACCTAATTTAAAAAATTCATTTTTAAATTAAGCCATTTAATTTTTTTTGTTCAATTTCATATCAATCAACATAATTAAAAATATACTTTTATTCCTTTCACTTTATTATTTATCTAGACAATAAAATAAATATAGTTTTTCAATAAATACATTCTATATTAAATTACTTTATTGGTACTAATGTTCTAGTATGCTTCAATATATTAATATTATTTGAATCAATGGATATTTTAAGTTTGCTCTTTATCCTCGATATTTTAATTGTACATTAATTTATGGTACTACTATATTTTTTAAATCTATTATGATACTAACCTTATTCTCGTATAGACAACACGACATGATTTACGATTCAATCCGAAAGTTATTGAAACTTATTGAAGAGTATGAGGCCATTAAAAGATAGTGAATTAGAAGCTATTCTTAAAAAGTTATCTAACTAGTAAGATATAAAAAATAATTTTTATATTATTTTGAATTTATTTTTATAGTATTGGTGATAATGTACAATATTTATTGAAACATTCTGATGGGACAGTCTATTGTTTTCGTTTACATCGTAATAGAGTATTCTATATAAGGTAATAATAGATATGTATAGATTTTTATAATAATATTGGTAAAAAAAGGGAAGATTTAGTTAAATTTGCTATAAAATTTGGGCGCGAGCAATTATATTCAATAGGTACATGTATTGGACGTTTTACAAAGGGAAAACAATTTTTATTACATGTGACATCATTAGATTTAATTGCAACCTTTGCTAAAGTAAATCATTCAACTATTTATATATGATACAACGTATATAATAATGGAATAGCATAAATTCTACATAAAACCAAGTGCAGAACAACAATTTCTTTACGGACATAATATATTAAAATCTGGTCTAGTAAACATACCTGATGAATATAGTGGTCAATATAATGGTGTCATTGTAGTGAATAAAAATGATCTTCCATTAGTATAAATTTTTTAAAATAAATGATTATAAATTATTTTAAGGGATTTGGAATATCAGCAAAATCTAGTGATCAAATTAATTCTGCACAACCTGGACAAACAGTATGTCTACATCAAGTTGATTTAGGAGAATATCTACGTGATGAAGGACATTTTAATTTATAACAAAAAATTAAATAGTGTATATGTTAATTCAGTTAGTAAATGTGTTATGGTTTGATATAATATAACATTATATGGTGGTAATGTTTCCACGTTGTGATTATTTTCATTTTTTAATTCTATCACATCATTCATCAACATGATAGAACGAGAAATCATACAAAACTTAGTATAATCTGTAATTTCAGCTATAACCCATTTTCCAAGTATGTTTTCATAATTTTGGTCAATGATTTGCACCTAAATTTTGTATTTTAATTCTTAAAATTATAAATATATAAAAAATATTTTACTTGTTCATAGCATTTATTGTGTCCAATATAGTAAAAACTATTATTATTGTTATTGTCAATTTTTTTTTCAGTAATCAATACATTATATTTGTATCCTATCTGTAATTTTAATTAATATATACATTGATTAATCATATAATATAAATGATACCCTATTTTTATATGGTAGATAGCTTAAAAAGTACTTGGATAGTGATGCGGTACGCTTTTTAGCCTAATTTTTTTTATTTGCATATAAAATTTAAATATGTTAATATGTGTAGCAATTTTTTTACAATATTTCCAGGAATTCGTTTCATTTTAGCTGCTGGTGTGCCTGGTCTTGGGTAGTATTGATTGATAAATAACGTTTTAAACTTGTATTTTTCAACTAATTGCATGGTTTCTTTAAAATCCTTTAAAAATAAATAAATATGAAACCATTCGATACACTTTATATATCTACTTATTAAATATATATTATTTAAAATATAGCACATATCAATTAGATAATGTTTTTATAATTAAATTAAGATGGTTCCTATAATCTTGATCTATTCTCAAATGCAAATTTTAGTTATTATATATAATCATTTTTAAAAATAAATATATTCATTACAATAAGCTTTATCAAAAGTATGAAACCCTATTAGTTTTTTAAACTATAAGGTGTGTAGAGCTTCAATAACTTTGTAAAAATACTCAATATATACATTTTTATCAATAAATTCAACAAATATATGCCAATATACAAGTATAAAGTATGAATGAAATATTGGTTTATTTTTAAATAAAAAAATGCATAAAACTTTACTAGATATAAGCTTATTTTAGAGGTTTTATTAATAATGAACGGCATAATTATACAATTTTAATGATAAGTAAGTTACCATTTCACTTTCAGTTGGAAAAGCACATATAACATCAGTAGCAATAGTAGCATCAGGAATTCTAATTATTACAGTTAGAAGACTTTAATAACAATAACATACTCTTTTAAAATATAATCTACAATTTTACAAAAGCTTTGACAATCATATTCACGATTCATATCAGTAAGTACTGCATCTGAAGCAGACTGAATAGGTATATGAACAAAAGCATATACATTTTTATGTTTGAGTATTTCAGTAAATTCCTATTGATATTAAAATTGTAAATATATCATACAAATTAGAGAGAAAAAAACCCTTAAATGATCAAGAATATATGGTGGATTTGTCATTCCAATTCTTATCATAAGATAAGATGGTATAATATTTAAGAGAGCTTTTAATAATTCAATTATATTTGTACCAATATCTATACCATATGCACCTACATCCTCACTTGTAATCCATATTTCAACAACTCCCTCTATATAATCAATAAAAACTATTTTATAAAACATTTTCTATATTAAAACCTTCAATGGCTTGTATAGCTCTTTCAACAATTTCATCAATGGTATAACTTCCAAGATCTCCTCTTGCATACTTAGTCTTACAATATGTACATTGATTAAGACATCTTAAATATTAATTAATTAAATAATATATTTAACAAACTTATAACTAAAATATATGCTAACCAATCAATAGGTTATTAGTGTTAAAATGATACATTTCAAGTAAATTTGTTTGATATATAATTAATAAAATAAATATGATAAATAGTAAGAATTTATCATACCCAGTTGATATTGATATAATTTCAATTAATTCATTTCTTCTTACTTTTGGAAGATTTAATTTTGATCTTTTATTAATATTTAATGAATTATTAGTCACAGTGTCATATAATAAAACTTGATTTCCTATATAAATAAAAAGTTACTAGTAATCATCATCATCATCATTTTCTTTTTAAATTAGACTTTTAAAAAACCTTTAAGAGTTTCTTCTACTACATGAATTATCTGCTCAAGATTATCACTAGCTAAAACTGATACACCTGGCATAAATTTCATTTTTTTATCAGCCTTTGGTACACATCCAGTAACTACAACAGGTATTGATTTTCTACATTTTCCATCAATTTTAAGCTCATTAGATAATGATTTATTAATCATATTTCGTAAAGCATCCTCACTAGGATTTTTTACAGTGCAACTATTCAATATCCATAGATCAGCATCATTAGCTTGTGTAACAATTTTGTAACCATATTTTTGCAACAAACCACTCATATATTCTCCTTCTGATGTATTATGCGAACATCCCCATGTTTTAATGTATATTTTTTGATAACCTGGTAAATGTGAGGTATTTAATACTTGAGAATTTTCTTTCAATTCTTCTTTTACTTTATTATCATCAATTTGTTCATTATTTATTTTCTTGTTTTTAGTTATATGACGTATTTTGTTTCCATCTATATTATTTTGATCTATTAATAGATAGTTGGTATCAACAGCATTTTCAATGTCATACATATCGATATAAACTTATGAGCATGCGCGAATATTTTATAAAATTTCAATAGAATTAATTTTGATTGTAAATAATTTGAATAATTACATACAAAACTATATTGAAATATAAAAAAATTAATCTATTTGATGCAATAATGCTTTTATTTATTTATTTATAGAATTAATCTGATTATAATGTGAATTATGTATAAGAAGAAAGTTGTATTCATTATATAAAAAAATCCATATAAACATGATATTTTTATTTAATTTTATAGTATAATAATAAATTAAATAGAAATAATAAGAAAATAAATAAATTGGAAGCATTATTGTATAGTTTATTATTATAGTGAGCTACATGATCAAAATTACCTACCATTTTATAGCTAGTAATCAATAAAAATCAAACAAAAATTAATTAATCAGTTATTATGGTATAGTTATCAATTTATTTAAAAGTAATTTTTATAAAAATTCATTGAACAATTGCTAACTTAGAAATATTGTACATAAAATAATAGGAATATTCTTTCTTATAATATGTATAATGATAATTTAGATATAAATATTTTTAAAATATATGTTTTAATATTATTTCATTATCTTTTAGTGTATTTATTAAGGTTTTATTTGTGTGAAAATACCGCCAATTCAAAACTTTCCATCTTTGACTATTTATTCTTATAAAAGTGTTAGATCATAGTACCAAGTCCATAGTAAGATAAAAAACTAATAAATAAATGCTATATTTGCATATAGTTTACAAAATGCATAAATTTTTACTTTATTGATCAGTGTTGTTGTTATTTTCAATGATATAAATATTAATTCTGATTAATCGTCTAATCAGATAAAGTTATATACATATTTGATTAATTTTTTACCATTTTATAGCATATTCTTTAGCTTCTTTCGTCAAATATCAATAAAATCTATATACAAATATATTTTATAATTATAAAGAAATTGAAAATCATCTTGATTCATCGAATATTTTAGTAGTTTATAATTTTATATGAGTAAAAATCTTATACTAATAGACTAATGTTAACATTTTTTTTAAATATAAAGATTTCCAAGTAGAACTATCGAATATCATATTCGTTAATGTTCGAAATTACGTTCAATTATAATTATTATCGTTTATTATGACATTTTAACGTTAAACATGATATAAAATGTAAATTTTAATGTAAATATGTAGTGTATATTCTATAAAAATTTTGTTATAAACTTAAAAATACATTCAAATTGAATATACTCACTATAAAGCTTAAGATTTGAATTATCATATTTAGTTAGCGCTTGCGCGAAAGATTACACATTTTATTTTATGAAGGAAAGTTATGTCAACAGTTATTTTCAATATTATATAGTAGAAAGTAAATTTTGTAATTAAATTAGTTATATTGTATTTAATGTGTATTTTTTTATATAAAGAATTAAAATGTATTTCAATTTATGATCATTATATAAATTTAATTGATGATAATGTTTATGTATATTATATAAAGATTTTTTTTTAAATTTATAAAACATTTTTAATACAATTTAAGCACAGAGAAACATAATTGGCCTACTATAATGGTTACTGATAGCAAAATGGCTAAATTCATTTATTGACTTAAATATCATAACGACCATTTGATAAAACTAAAGAAACCAAAATATAAAGAAATTGGATAATCAATGAACTTAAATTGATTGATTATAGAAATAAAAAATAAATGAAAAGTGTTGTACAACTTTTAGTTTTTATCATAATCAAATGTGTACATTTATCTGTGTTACCTCCTATAGTTAAATGGATTGACGGTATTTATTTTATAACAAATAGTAAGATATTTTAATATATAAAATAGAAACACGATTTTTGTCATGTAATGATGATTTAAATGACGCTACCATTTCAAACACAATTATAACCATATTTGAAACAACAACTAATGAATCCTATACAATAGATATACCCCTCAAGGTTGATACTATTAATGATTAGAGAATATTTTGATAATACTAGCATATATTTTTGTTATTATATTGTAGAATTGTAGTTGTGAAAGAGTGAAAGAATCACCTAATGGTAAATATTATTTAGTACCATGTGAAATACAACAAGTTAGATTATTTATAATTGTTTTATATGATTTATAAAAGTTAAATAAAATGACTATATTACATAGATATATAGATATACAATAAAAGCAAAGTATTATATTTATTCTCCTATAAATAAGTAATCAAAATAATGATGTAATAGTAAAATATTAAAATAAAAAATAGTCAACTATTACACATAGATTTAGTCAAGAATAGTTACAAGCCACTTCAACACATGTCATGGATAGGAAAAAATGATTCATTAGTATGAATTATATTTATATGAGTATCTATATTTTTTATAATAGATTGGAATAGTTGATAATGATATCTATTATATACATTGCATTAAAAAATATATAGATGAAGGAATAAAGGCAATTAAAAGAATTACTTATGATGGAAGTGATAATATTTATAATGGTATACCTGATTGGGTATATGAAGAAGAAGTGATTAGTAACAATCATATGTATTGGTCTAATAGTGATGGAAATCTATTACTATACAGTAGAATAAATAATAAAAATGTTTCAAGAGTAACCATACCTTATATTGTAAATGACAGTGATACAGAAAAATTCAACAAACAATCATATCCATATCCTCATGTATAAATAATATATAAATATTGTTAAATTGTTACCAAAATGATTTTAGCCAGGTGAAAATATTCCAAAAATTGAGTTAATAGTCGTTAATTTGAAAAATAATATGAAATGGAAAATGAAACCACCACATGATATGTCTAAAAGTGAAGGTTTGATATTTTTTAATGCAAAATGGGTTCTAGAACAAGATGAAGTGACACTTACATGGGGAAATAGATATCAAAATCATCTTTTTCACCTATATTATTTCTTCACTAGAGGTGATTTACTATCCACAAATAACAATTCATTATCACATGAAATCATTCTCAAAGCTGGTTTTGAAGTATGTTATAATTCTTATTATTACATTAGATTAAGCTACAAATTTTAATAAAAAAAATGTGATAACTATTAAATAATAACCATGTTCAAATAATATATTTTTTAAATAGATTACATAAGAAGTATAATAAGTTTATGTGTTTCTATTAGTTTTATATTTAATTTGAAAGTTTTTACTTTAAAAGTTAAATTTTAAGTAAAACTACTTAAATCATTTGATTAATTTTTTAATTATTCATATATAGATGTATGAATATCGTATAAAAGATGGATGGGTAGAAGAAATTATGGTAATATTAATATATATATATTTAAAAATTATAATCATATTGTTATCAAAAATAACACTTTAGCGAAAAAATGTACTGATAACACCAGATGGTCATTATGCTTATTTTGCAGCACCACTTTTTAGCCCAATACATGAAATTTCTATAGATGATGAAGAAAAACAACACCAATCATCAATTGAACCTAAAAATAGCTTTATGCGGATATATCAATCTGACCTTACACATATTTTTATGGATGTTAACTTAATACTTGCTGTATTAGGTGATTGGGAAGTTACACAACTTATATGTGTTAATGATAAATATTTGTAAATTTTATAAATATTTTATTACAAATTGTAATTAACTTTAAAAAAAATTAAAAGATATTTTATGTCTAACCAAAATGGACCATTTACCCAGCATCTATATTACATAGATATCAATGTAGATATGAATCCCAATAGTGAAAATAAAACCAAAAACCCAGGTTCCATCTATTATTCATTAATAAAAAATCAAACTACGTTTTGTATAACCTGCAATCTTCATATTTATCATTCATGCAAATATTCTTATGTTGAACCTAATGATGTTTGCACTAAAATATACATTGTTTGTACTAGTAATTTATTTATGGCTATTCATAATTTTATAAACCTGAAAATTATTAATTTAGATGAAAACAATGATTCATTTAGAGCCATTTATCTCTATCACAATAATGAAACATTAATATATGATATGGATATAGAAACTCGAAATATTCCACAAAAATATACTACACCATTTATTAATTTTACTAAAAATTGTTTTATTATTGTTAATAAAAATGATGATAGTATTGTTAAAATTTAAAAAAAATAGTTTTTTAAAGTATGTTTAGATATAGATGTATGTGAAATTGTGGCATCTCCCATAGATAATGATTGTACCACAAAACCATTAAATTCAACAAGACCATTACTTATTCATGTGTAATTTTTCTTTTGTATAAAACAAGAAATGCGCTATATAATATGCCTATTACACTTTAATTCTTATCATAAATTAATAATAATTATTTTCATGAACTATTATTTTAATTTTTAACTTAATTAACTACTTTTATTAGATATGGAGGCCCAGAAAGTGACACAGTAATACATCTAATTAATTACAATCATACTATCATATACTGCAATGCTACACAGTTGATATATAGGTGAAACAGTTACCAGTTATTGGAATGACAAAAATGTTTATGGATGACATACCAAATATGGTAACGGTTGAAGTAGATGGTGCAGGCACATACGGACACGGAACAAAGTTTTTTAATATTATCAAACATTAAATATCTAATTATCGTTTTCTATATAGAAGTAGATATTCAGTCTATGGCAAATTAGGCTTATATGAATCTAGAGATATAGCTAGCATTATAACGTAATATTATAAATAATAATAAAATTTCTATAAATGCTTGTTTACATACTTTAAAAACACTAAAAATATTTTTTTTAGCTATTATATTACCAATGGAATGGCTGATAAGAATAAAATATGCATATGGGGATGGGTATTTATTTGATATTTTTTATACAAATATTAAAAAATAGTAAGTTATTTACTATATTGATGTACACCATTAAAAGTTATATAAATAAATATAAGAATTTTCAATGTTTATTATTGATATAGAAGAAAATTATAAATTTCTAATAAATTAAATATTATTTTAAGTTTAATTAAAAAAAAATAATTATTAAATATTGATATTATTGTTAAAATTCAACTAATCAAGTCATATGGTGGATTTATGGCTTTAACAACAGTAGCACGATATCCTCGACTTATAAAATGTGCATTGGCAATTGCTCCTGTTACAGACTGGCGTTTTTATGGTTATTTTATTTAAATGAATAATAAATAACAAATTATTATTTCAATTTAGATAGTATATACACAGAACGTTATATGGGATCATCTATTGATAATGATATTAACTACAAAGTATTTGTTGATATAAAATAGAAAAATAACTTAATTCTAATATTATACAAGGAAACTTCACTAATCGAAAATGTTAAAAATTTAACCAATACGCATTTATTTATTGCACATGGACTAAATGATGGTATTTTTTGATTTGATAAAATATTGTCTATTATTATAAAGTGGTTTTTAACCAAAAATTGAATTAGATAATGTCCATCCTAATAATAGTATTATCCTATTGAATTTACTCAAACAAACAAATGCTAATGTGTCATCCTATGTAATATATATATATATGTCTATTTTATATATTATAATTAATAATCTAATAACAAACTTTTATTAAATTATCATATTTGATTGAGTTAAATTGTGAAAATTTACATAAATATTACTATAAAGTATATTACTAGGTTAAATGTACTGAGTTTTTAAACAATAAAAATGATTGTTGATGAATTTTTTTATTAACAACAATTGCACATGTTTAAAAATGATATTTTTTGTTGTATTTCCTCAAAATTGTATCAATATATATATATTTTTCTGATCTATTTAAATTTTTAATGTAATTTAAATAAAATCATATTGTTTTTTAATAATAGTTGATGCCTGGACAAAATCATAATGTTGAAAATCGTACTATTCATCATCAACTCTACCAAAAAATGAAATCATTTTTAATGGAAACATTCACTTAAATCTTACACAAATATAAAAAAGAATATTTAAAGTCATAAATTTACAAATAAACTTATACATATGAAGATTAACTGTCTATTCCAATCTTATATATAATTAGACTAATATTTGTATTTGGTAGAATAATCTTTTGGTGATATTACCAATCCACGACCTTTTCTTGCGCCTCTATATACTGTTTCTATGATATCTATCATTTCTTGTTTGTTTTCAATAGCCCAATTGATTTTGTTATTGTTACCAGTACCAAGGTCAATCATGATATGTTTGTTACGAAAAAAAAACATTACTGTACATGGATCATATAATTCATACATTTTATTGAAATCAGGAACATCACTTATATCAACAACATATATTGTTGCAAAATTTCTCACAAGAGTAGCTATTCCATAGAGTGTTTCATCCATAACCATACATGTAGGATCCCAATCATGACCAAAACGTATTACAACCACTTTATCTTCTTCATTTAAAATAGCTTGATCAACTTGCCATCCATTTGTTAAATGTGGTAACATACACGACATGATGGATCCAATCGAATGTTCGTATTATTTTTTGTTGATAGTTAATGCGTGCTACAAATCGTGCGCATGTGCGAGCATATATTACGGTTTGTATTACTTTGCACTTCAAACAACTATCTGCCTACATTGAAAATAATTCTTTTTTTGCTATCACACATAAAACATGTAAAATTAAAATTAATTAATGGATTTATATTAAATAAGTAGACGATTACAAACGAACTTATCATTTAATTTTTTGAATAAATACTTGGGAATCACAAAGTTTTCAAATTGTAGTATATAAATTAACAATTTTAGATATAGAAAAATTTTAAAGATGATACCAATCAATGTATGAATAAAGAAACTAAACTTGTATGTTTTATAGCCTAATACATGTTATTTCTGCCAGTTTTAGATTGAAAATATAAGAAACTGTTAGTTTTAACAGATTGATTATATTTGATATATTTTGAGTATAAAAAAGTAATTGATAAGTGTGCTATTTTTAACGGCAGCCAGATATCACGAAAATATAATACACAATCAATGCGCGAGCATGACTGAATTGATATTAGAGTAGTAGATTGTTGATTACCGGCCATTAACCTAGAAACATAATGAAACGAAGACTATCATCTCTTTCGTTGGAATATTGTAGTTCAAAAAAACTACCTATGCTAGATATGCCAGATATGGGTGAAGTTACTACTAAAGTAAGATATAATGAACAACTATTGGATATGGTTGTATATATTGAAATTGATTGACTTTATTTTTAGTCGGAATTGGTTTTAAAATGTATACAAGAGCAAAATAAGAATTTGTCACTTTTTATAGAGCAATTAAAGTTGAAAGAAGCTGAAAATTTAAAAATCATACAATCCCAACAAGAAATTATTGAAAAAGCTAAAAAAATAATGTTAAAATTTAAAAATATATATTTGAATGTAATCTATTTTTATAAAATAGATTTTTAGTAATATTTTAATGTTTAGTATATTGAAAAAAGTATACCCTTAAAGAATAAATACAACATTTCAGTGAATAACATAATAATTGATGATGATGCTGCTGAATTTACACGTAATAAATTATTGTTCATATATCATTATTATTCTTTTTTAGAAATTGAAAATGTTTTTATTAATTTTGAGAATTATACATTTGAAGATATTCAAGAAAAAATAAATATTATTGATGAATATATTTTAGAGGTTTTGAAAGTGATATATAGTGAAATTAGGCATGAAACAAATGGTATAGATGATAACTATAATAAAAATGGATGGATTAATGGAGATCATTTAATAAACCATTTGGATAATATACATAATGATGAATTTATTTGCTATAAACAACAGTTGATAGAGTATAAAGATAAAAATCAACTTTTAACTAAAAAATTAGATGAAACACAAAATGAGTTAAATGATGTTTTAATCTACATGGATACACTTAGGCATAAAATATACATGATGCATGATAGATATGAAGAAAAGTTAGCTGATCTGGAGCGTGCTACTAATGAATTAGAAAAAGAAAAATTAGAACTTGAAAATAAAATCAATTCTCATACTAGTGGAATATTGTCGGCTAAATCCGAGCCAATACTAGATAAGGATTGTAGAGTTACCGAATTGGATAAAAAGATTGAAGTAATGTCAGAAGAAAATATACAAATTTCCTCTAAATTAAATCAACTTCAACAAAATTTTGATGATGTCAATCATAAATATCATGATTTGTTAACAACTCATAAACTTTTATTGGAAATCCCATTGTCTGTTAGACCTGAATATAAAGTACTATATGAACGTAATCAAGCTTTAGTTAATGATAACAATCAAGTAATCTACTAATTTAAATATTTTATCTTATTTTAAAATGTATATATATACACATATATTTAGTTGAGAGAATATTTGGAATTTTTTTGGAATATTCTTACAGAAATAAAAAGTGTTATTAAAAATAATGCTAAAAAATTTCAAGTTAATTTTCTGTATAGAATACATGTATATAATGTGTCAATAGGAATCTATATCTAAGCACATACAACTGATGATTGAGTGTATTAATGAGTTGGAAGTTGAACGTGATAATTTACGAGAACAATCATTACAAGATTCTATAGCTAGGCATCATCTTCAACAACAAGTCAACCAACTAAATGATAGTATTAATTATCTTACTAATTCCAATGCTACTCTTAAAGTATGATATGAATCACAATCTATTTTTTTTTAGATATATATTATTTAGAATCAAAATAAATTTTATATCTCTCAATATAAAAATCAACATCATAGTGTTATAAATGATACCAAAGTATGTGATATTGATGATGATTATGATAAAGTGAAAGAAAAAATTGATTCTCTATCAAAAGAAGAAATAATCACAAAATTTATTCAGCAAAATAAATTAATAAAGCAACTTCAATCACAACAAGAAACTATTCTTTCAGAAATGGAAATAACCGCTCAATCATATGAAGAAACATTTGATCAAAATATAGCACTAAACGATAAATTAAAAGAAAAACAAAGTTCTAATCTTAAATTATCTTCTGATCTATTTAAATGTAATCAATCTATTCAATTACTCACTCAACAATTGTCAAATATTGAAAAACTTAATACCAACAATAATAGTTGTCTATTTGATCAATCTACACAGTTATCTGATCGACTTTCTCAAGTGGACAATCTACAAAAATCTCTTGAAAATCATCTTAATTCCATTACTTTTAATCAATACAATCAAAAGGAATATGATAATAAAATTAATGAACAACTAAATACTATAAAATATACATTAGAAATGAATGAAAATCAACTAAATAAAATAATATCTGAAAATTCATCTCTCAAGATTGAACTTGATAAATCTAAAGAAATTGTTAACCACTTGAAAACTACAATAGAGCATCTTAATAATAAAATTTTAGAACAAAATAAACTTATTGAACATAATGATTTTCATTGCACTAATTTTGCTACTACTACTACTCGACCTAATGACAATACAATCAATTGTTATACTAGTGAAGATGCTATTCTTAATGAACAAATTCGTATCTACAAATCTAAACTTACTTGTTCTTGTTGTAATTCAAATACTATGAATGCTATTCTATCAAAATGCTTTCATCTATTCTGTTATTCATGTCTACAAGTTCGTTATGATACTCGCCAACGTAAATGTCCAAAATGTAATACACCATTTGGTCAAAACGATTTCCACAAAGTATACTACTAACTTCCATTAATTGTGTTGTATACTATAGTTGGTAACATGTCATTTGCTCATGTGTATATTTGTATAGTGAATTTTTGTTCTTTTTTTCTAGTTTATATCATTGGTTATTTTGTTGCTAGTTATTATTAATTATAGTTGGTGTGAACGTGTTTTTAAAAGAAAAAA
>JRUX01001470.1:0-125466 GCA_001407235.2 Kudoa iwatai
CAATAGCTAGTGTGGTGTAGTTGGGTTGAGTATTGTTGATATAGAGTTAATTTGTTATTATGTCTTTACTAGTAATAAGTGGGCCAAGTGGCTCTGGAAAATCAACCCTAATTAAGATGCTTCAGGAAATATATCCAGGAAAATTTTCATTATGTGTTTCACGTAAGTAGCCACTATAGTCATTGTACATTATGGTCATGTTATCTAATCTTTACTAAGATACAACAAGAAAATGTCGTAATGGAGAAAAAGATGGTGTCGATTATTTTTTTATAGATGAGAAGAAGTTTAAAAAAAAAGTCAATAAGGATGAATTTCTTGAATTTACTACATTTGGTAGTAAAAGCTATGGAACAAGGTAAAAGATTAAAATGAAATAATAAATATTTAGAAAAATCTTTTTGGGCTTATAATACAATAGTATTAATGTTTTAATAGATGACATTATGACATATAAATAAATTTATATTTATTTTTCTGTTTTTAAGTATTAAAGCATATCAATCGGTTATAAATTCTGGAAAGATTTGTGTACTAGACATAGAATCTCATGTAATCTAACTTTACATCATTTTAACTGACTTGAAAATTATGATTTATTGTAGGGTGTAAAACAACTGAAAGATAAACATATAAATGGAACATTTGTTTTTGTAAGACCATCTTCAATTGAAACATTAGTAAATAGAATGGCTAAATGGTTATGTTTTTTTAATATTTTAAATCATAGAAAGATCGACTTCAATCTAGAGGTAGTGAAACACCAGAATCACTTGAAAAAAGAATGCAGCGAGCTAAACTTGATTTTACTTTTGGTTATTTCTTGTGTATTTTCTATGGCAAAATTTCATATCTTTAGGTGATGAATCAGGTTATTTTGATCATGTTGTTATAAATGATAATAAAGATGATGCTATAAAAGAGCTTGTCAATATTGCTACTAATGTAATTAATTACAGCCTATTTTCTAGTACTACTTGCTTATTTTATATATTTTAGAAGTTCAATTTGAACCGTATTTAAGAAGCCACCATATTGATTTTAATAGAATCAATATAATTTATTCACTCAGCTTTTTTGTTAAACTAATACTTTCTTTTATTATAATTCCACAAGAATATTTATTTAAGCATTTTTCGGTTCTAATCATACATCACCTACTCTATTTCCACTATATGCAACAAGTATTATTGTTTTCTTAGAACATGTATTTTAACTTTTTTACTAGCTTAAAATCAAATATTATTTTAAAACTTGAAATAATATACACACAATAGTTTAATATGTTTTAATAATATTGTTTAAAATCTATTAATAAATTTCTTAAATGTTCAATAAAAATTATAGTAGCTTACTGAATCCAAAGTTCTAATTACGATATTTTATATACAACAATCTCATATGATTCTTAAATGTTCTACCACACAAATATTAAAGGTGTAATTTTTATATTTTGAAAAATCAAAAAATGTCACTTTTCCTATACGTGTAGCTTCAATTTAATTTGATCTAAATGTAGTTATATTTTACCTTTATCATTGATAACATTAATAAAATATTGCTTTTTTTGGAATTTTTTTGGACACAAAATAGTATCTTCTGATTATCTATTCAACTCTTTGCCCAGTAGTGTTTGTATATGTAGTCATAGGCATTCGTTTTCGTGAACTAAATTAAGATTCATATCCTTTATATAAATTTTTTAGTACATTTTGATAACTATATAGTTATAAAAGAATTTCCATTGTTGTTACATGTTCTAAGCAACATCACCTTGAACACAATTTGTGATCGTAGACTTGCGCATGTGTGTAATAAATATTGCTAACAATTAATACATTTCACTTAATTAAAATCTCATTTAATGTGAGACTAATTACTTTTTTTAGTATGATCAATTTCTAGTTTTTTAACTTCATTTTCGGTAATAAACTCATTATAGTGTTATTCTTACGCGCTTGCGCAGAAGTACATCCCTCATGTGTTCACAAAATGACACAAATACACAAATAAAGATTAATAAATTTTATGAAGTAATAATATAAAATAATCACATTTATATTAATATACTGCTTAATTCCTCACCAAATTTAATATAGGAAACCGAATTATCAATCGATGGAATGATGGGTGGATTTGGTTACTTGTGCCCTGCAGATATCAAACAATCAATTAATTTTTTAGAAAAGTTATCGGTAATAATCTTACTGTTTATTATATAAATTTTTATTGGATTAATAATTATCATAAAAATTTAGGCTTCAAAATTTCTAGAATCTTTTGACTTGGCACTAGGTATTTAATTTATTTCTAGATAATTTTATATCGTTATTTACACTATTTTTTTTAAATAATAATTTTAATATCAATAATATATTATAATTAGTTTTTTTGCACTTATATGATAGAGATGATGCTAATGATCCATCTTAAATTATAGTAAATGCCATGCCAAAAATAAATTCAATAAAAAAATACAACATTCAAGTAAAGTTTTAACATAAATCAGTTAATATCTTGCTAAAAATTATTATTTCCTTGTTGTTGTTATAATACAAATTTTTTTTAAAGTAAAATTAATATATTACAATATAATTTTCTTTATTTATTAATTTTTTTTAATGAATATACATCTGTATTATTTATTTTATCACTGTTTTATAGTTTATTATCCGTAAACAAATCATTATAATATTTTTATTATTTAATCTAATATGTTTGATTCAGTATCTTTTTAATATGGTCTCTCTACTTGAATACACATGTTTATGATAATTTTAGTGTAAATCATATTTTTAATAAATTTTAATTATTAAAATGGTAATCGCATACTTTTGTAACAAATTTCTTATAGATTTTATGTTTTGTTTTTGTGTTAAACTCTATATGGAATGTAATTTCATACTTTTTTTACTATTAATACCACTATTAAAAATTATTTATAAGCTAGAATCCATTTAAAACTCATCTATGAACTGTACATTGATAATAAATTTAACCTTAAGTTATATACTACTTTTAGAGGTGCTAGATTCATGTTCTATATTAGTGACATTTTTAGCTGGTTCCAGGGTTCAGGACCATTATTACTTTAGAATATGAGTTGGTACAGTTATAATATCTTTTTAATAAATCATTTCTAATTACAATAACATTAAATATAAAATAGTAAGGAGATATTAAATATCAAACTATTTTTTAGATTGTGGTTGTGGAATAGGGAGAGTCTCAAAAATGGTTCTACTTAAACGATTCAAAAAAGTGGATTTAGTTGATATGACAAAAAAGTTTTTAGATGAAGCTGTCAAGAATATAGTATTGAATTTTGTTAATAACATTTACATGAGTATTCTTAGAGTTCATCACGAATTAATCAAGTCTTTTGCTCAAGGTTGCAAGATTTTACACCAGATTATTCAAAATATGATCTTATATGGATTCAATGGGTTATTGGATACTTATCAGATGGTAATAATATTTTCAAATTGAACCCTTTGTAGATTATTCTGTTTTCAAAATGCTGAAATATTATAAAGCATGTAGTCAATACATAAGATACTTTAATATTAATTTTTTTTTAAATAACTCTATTTATATAAACCATATATAATCTATCATATAAATACGCTTTTTACAGAATATTCTTGATTCTTTGTTCATAAACTATTGATTTATTTAGACGAATTAAAGTGTTTTCTACAAAAATGTTGTAAATCACTCAAACCAAGAGGTGTCATTGTTGTTAAAGATAACGTTTCATCAGAAAATAACACCTCAACAAGGCACAACGAAGACGCGTCCGTATCCAGGACAAAATCCCACCTTAAATCAATATTTGCGCAGGCGAACTTACATGTTGTTAAATGTGAAACACAAAATGGATTTGGTCAATCATTGCTACCTGTAAAACTATTTGCCCTTATACATCTTTAAATTGTAGAATAATTCATAGTTGATGAGTTTTTTATTTCATTTCAAATAATTAAAATCCTCATATATTACTAATGCGCATGCGTATGATAACTTGATCACGCGACCAAGGCCTGCTACCCTTAGAAAAAAAATGATTAAGCAGGAGGTGGACGCACCATTGCGAAAGATTAAACGCATACAATTTGGAATATTAAGTCCAGAAACTATTGTTAGTCTACTTTTTTTTTAAAAATAACATAATATTATGTGTTTCTACTATTGTCTATTGATGTGATATATTTAATGTGTTGTACTAAGTTTTTCTAATGATTAATTTTGTAGATTAATTTATTTTTGATTATGAAATTTAGAAAGCTATGTCTACAACGGATGGTGGAATTATCTATCCAGAAACAACGGAAGGTGGCCATCCTAAAGTTAACGGTTTACTTGATCCTAGACAAGGGCCAAGTGAGCGACACATGAAATGCTTAACTTGTGGTGGTACCCTTTCTACTTGTCCTGGCCATTTTGGCCACATTGAATTAGCTAAGCCAGTCTACCATATTAACTATATGGCAACACTCGCCAAACTACTGAGATGTGTATGTTTCTATTGCTCAAAACTTCTCATCGATAAAGTAGTTATGACTTTTATGTAATAATATTATATGTATATATACATGGTGGTGTGTAGAATCATCCAAATCTAATTGCTATCAATCGTAAAACTAGAAATCCATCTGCAGTATTTCGTGCTGTATACGACCTATGTAAAAATAAAAAATGTTGTACAACACTTCAGGATTATGAGCATGATGAAAATGACAATACTTATAATCATAACATGACTGTATTTAAATTTATAGAAATTACAATGGTAATAGTTGTTATTTCAAAATTAGAGTGTTGGAGGATGTGGTAGATATCAACCAAAAATTAAAAGAGTTGGTTTAGAGTTATATATTGAACCAGAAACTACTAAGCGTTCTAAAGAGACTACTGCCTTAAATGGCACAGATAATTCTGACAAGAAAATGTTGTTGACACCGGAGCGTGCAATTGAAATACTAAAGTTTATTTCAGACGAGGATTGCCACTTTTTGGGAATAGACCCTAAATTTGTATTCTATTTTTTTGTGTTGTTAAACTTGTTATATTATTTTTATTTTTAGGGAAGACCTGAATGGTTAGTAATTACAGTCCTACCAGTTCCACCTATATGTGTACGTCCAGTTATATTGTCAAATGGTTCAATGAGAAGTCAGGATGATTTAACGCACAAGCTGGCAGATATAGTTAGAACAAACAATCAATTGAGAATGAATGAACAAAATGGAGCAGCTGCTCATATTTTAATGGAAGATTGGAAAATGCTACAGTATCATGTTGCAACACTTTTTGATAATGAAAGTCCGAATCTTCCAAGAGCAATACAGAAATCAGGCAGACCATTAAAGTCAATAAAACAACGTATTAAAGGTAAAGAAGGTAGAATTCGTGGAAATCTTATGGGAAAACGAGTAGATTTTTCTGCACGTACAGTCATCACGCCAGATCCCAATCTAGACATTGATCAAGTTGGAACTCCTAAATCGATTGCCATGAATTTGACTGTTCCGGAATTAGTTACACCTCTAAACATTGAAAAATTGCAAATGTATGTTTCTAGGGGCCCTCTCCAATATCCTGGCGCTAAATATATTGTACGGGAAAACGGTGATCGTATAGATTTACGTTTTGTTTCTAACTTGGCTGATATTAAACTTCAATATGGTTGTAAAGTTGAGCGTCATCTCCTTGACGATGATATTGTTATATTTAATCGTCAACCTAGTCTTCATAAGATGTCAATGATGGGCCATCGTGTAAAAGTATTACCATGGTCTACTTTTCGTCTTAATTTGAGTGTTACTACGCCATATAATGCTGACTTTGATGGTGATGAAATGAATATGCATGTACCTCAGTCGTTAGAAGCTAAAGCTGAATTACAAGAATTAGCAATGGTTCCTAAAATGGTTATTACACCACAAGCTAATCGTCCTTGTATGGGTATTGTTCAAGATGCTTTAACTGCCATTTACAAAATGACTAGACGTGATGTATTTATTGAAAAATCTGAAATGATGAATCTTTTAATGTGGATTGATAATTGGGATGGTAAAATTCCTAATCCTGCTATTCTTAAACCAAAACCTTTATGGACTGGAAAACAACTATTTTCTTTGATTATTCCATCAACTATCAATGTTACTGGTACTCACAGTGCACATCCTGATAGTGAAGATTCTGATCCAATTCTTAGATGGCTTTCTCCTGGTGACACTCGTGTTCTAATTGAAAATGGTGTTCATTTGTGTGGTGTTTTATGTAAAAAGACTATGGGAACGTCTTCCGGTTCTCTTATCCATATTATTGCTATTGAATTGGGACCTGAAATCATAAAATTATTTTTTAGCCGAGTACAGCGACTTGCTAATAATTGGTTAATGACTGAGTGTCATAGTATTGGTATTGGTGATTGTATAGCTGATTCTGATACATATCAGCAAATCCAGCAAAATATTTTGGAAGCTAAAGATGAAGTGATGCAAGTTATTAAAAAAGCACATTACAATGAACTTAAACCAACACCTGGTAATTCTTTACGGCAAACATTTGAGAACGAAGTCAATCGTATCCTTAATAGTTGTCGTGACAAAACAGGTAGCTATGCTCAAAAATCACTTAATGATTCAAACAATTTTAAAATTATGGTTGTTGCTGGTTCAAAAGGTTCAAAAATTAACATATCTCAAGTGATTGCAGTAGTAGGTCAACAAAATGTTGAAGGAAAACGAATCCCGTTTGGATTTCGTCATCGCACATTACCGCATTTTATTAAAGATGATTATGGTCCAGAAAGTCGCGGTTTTGTGGAAAATTCGTACCTAAGTGGGTTGACTCCATCAGAGTTTTTCTTTCATGCTATGGGTGGGAGAGAAGGTGTAATTGATACTGCTGTTAAAACCTCCGAAACTGGTTACATTCAACGTCGTCTTGTGAAAGCTATGGAAAGCGTCATGGTACACTACGATGGCACGGTTAGAAACTCTAATCGTTATATGGTACAGTTCTGTTATGGGGAAGATGGTATGTCTGGTGAATTCATTGAATTTCAATTTTTAACTACTATTAAACAAAGTGAAGCTAATTTTTATAAGAGTTTTCATTTTGATGTTTTGGATGAAAAATATCTTAGAAGACACTATGAAGAAGATATAATTATTGATTTAATGACAAATAGCCAATTATTACAAGATATTGAGGATGAATTTGAACAATTGAAAAGTGATAGACAATTTTTACGAAAGTTATTTCCTTTTGGTGAAACTCGAGTTGCACTTCCTGCCAACATCAAACGTATTATATGGAACGCTCAAAAAACGTTTGGCGTTGATCCTAGAAAACCATCTGACTTACATCCTCAAGTGATTATAACTGAAGTTAAAAGTTTAATTAAACGTTTGACGGTTATTAAAGGTGAAGATTCAATTAGTAAAGAAGCTCAGCTAAATTCCACTATGTTAATATCGTGTTATATTCGAAGTATGCTATGCTGTAGACAGCTTCAAACTGAAAACAAACTCAATAGACAAGCGTTTGATTATGTTATTGGTGAAATAGAATCTCGTTTTAATTTTGCTCACGTCAATCCTGGCGAGATGGTAGGAGCATTGGCCGCCCAATCACTTGGTGAGCCAGCCACTCAAATGACTTTAAATACATTTCATTATGCAGGAGTCTCTGCTAAAAATGTTACATTAGGTGTTCCTCGTTTAATGGAAATACTGAATGTAGCCAAGGTTCCAAAAACGCCATCATTGACTATATTTTTAACGGGTCAAGCAGCTGTTGATGTTGAACGTGCAAAAGATGTACTTTGCCGATTAGAACACACAAAACTTCATGATATTACATTATATTCATCTATTCACTATGATCCTGATGTTCATAATACTACACTTATTCAGGATAAAAATTTTGTAGATGATTTTATTGATATGCCTGATTTTGATGCATCTAAACTATCACCTTGGGTATTAAGAATAGAGTTGGACCGTAAGAAAACCATTGATAAACGTCTATCACTTGAAAATATTGCTGAAAAAATTATTCTGCATTTTGGTCGGGATATTTCCATTATGTATAGTGATGACAATTCAGAGTCACTTGTCATACAAATACGTGTTGTAAATCATCATAACAAAACAGGTGGTGGTAATGATGATGATGATGAGAGTGATGGTGAATATGGTGCCGTCAAAGAAGCTGTTTCAAAAAAAGTTGACAACGAACTATTTCTTCGATTAATTGAAGGACATATCTTACATGATATGCCATTACAAGGTATTCCTTCAATAAAAAAAGTTTATATGCATAAACCAACTAGTGAACTTCATAAAAAGAAGATTATAATAAATAATTCAGGTGAAATAGAAGCAATTTCTGAATGGATATTAGAAACAGATGGTAATGGACTAGCTCATGTTCTTCGCGATCCAGATGTTGATCCTCGTCGTACATGCTCAAATGATATTTGTGAGATATTTTCTGTACTTGGTATTGAAGCAACAAGAAGAATATTAGAAAGAGAACTTAAACATGTTATATCATTTGATGGTTCATATGTAAATTATCGTCATTTAGCATTGATGTGTGATATAATGACTTCGAAAGGTTATCTTATGCCTATTAATAGACACGGTATTAATAAACAAGAAGTTGGTGCTTTGATGCGTTGTTCATTTGAAGAAGCTGTTGATGTTTTAATTGATGCATCATTTCATTCTGAGGTTGACTATCTAAACGGTGTATCTGAAAATGTCATGCTTGGTAAAATAGCGCCGATAGGAACAGCATGCTTTTCATTGATGCTTGATCCTGAAAAATGTAAAAATGCAACTGAAATTCCAACAACTAAGGCTGATTTTGGATTTTCAGCCTTTTCAGGAATTAGTTCTGGTTTATTTTTGGGTTCAATGCATACACCATCCATTCAAACACCTCTTGGTGTTACACCGTTTGCAAGAGGTACACCTGGATATATGAATCCAATTGTTGGTGGAATTGGATCACAGCAATATATGTCAGCAATGGGATCAGGAACACCAGCTGCTCCAAAGTTTTCTCCTACATCTGATATTTCAGCTAGCCCTGCTACTGGTTATTCGTCACCTCATTATAGCTTTGCGTCTGCACAATCTCCACGTTTAAGCTACATATCAAGTCCTACAACGTATAGTCAAAAATATAATCAATCGTCACATTTGGCATCTCAATCGCCTAGTTCACCATATTCAGTTGGTGGAAGCAGTGTAAATTCCAACTATTCCACTAAATTTATGGGATATCAGAATTATGTTCCCAGTTCAATGTCGCCTGGTCGATCATCTAGTAGTTATCTGGGATCACCTGGTGGTATTTCTGGTACATCATCGTATTTTCCACTTAGTTCTGGAATGTCTCCATCACAAATTCGCTCATTACGAAGTTCAGAAATATCAATTAAGCAAACCCCAATATCTCCAACTAATCATTCAATAGCGTATAGTTTTACAGGTTCTTCTCCTTATCGTGGGCCAATATCACCAGTTACTACTAAAAGTCCTATGAACTTAACTCGAACAGCTGCATACACTCCTACAATCTCATATGCTGATCAACAAAATCATACAACTGGAAATAATCCTATTTACACTCCAGTTTCACCAAATATGGCCTATTCACCTACTAATATCAAATCTCCTATTCATAATATATCATATTCTCCAACAGCTTCTCCAAGATCTTTTACTACTAATCTACCATATGCTTCTAAAGCTTCTGTATTATCTTCCCCACATACACATGACTATTCTCCATATCATACTCCATATAGTCCAACAGGTAGAAATACTCCATTGGCAGGTTATACACCGACATCTGCTTCCTCATTATCTGGAAGGCAATCTTCAACACAAAATAAAAAAGATAATAATCAAAACAGTTAGATAAAATTTTATGTAATATTTCTGCAGTTGTTGATTTTATATCGTGTTTTTTCGTAATAGTTTTGTTATATAATATTTATTTTTATTAATAT
The DNA here is from genome assembly GCA_001407235.2 of Kudoa iwatai. Lineage (NCBI taxonomy): Eukaryota > Metazoa > Cnidaria > Myxozoa > Multivalvulida > Kudoidae > Kudoa > Kudoa iwatai. Next base: position 10,040 of record JRUX01001470.1, read on the forward strand.
TTTCTACATCATCCAATAGTAGCCATTTTTACCTTTATATATAGATTCTATTGATAAAACTTAATATCCATATACTAATTAATTGTTTGTATTAAACTACTTTTTTTCCTATTCAATACTTTCTCAAAATTCTTAAACATTGTTATATAGATGATATATATATAAAAATGTTAATTTTTTTTATAAATTAAGCCATTTTTTCAATTAAATATAGTTTTTATTACGATTTTTGATGTATAGTTTATATTTAGCAAAAAAAATATAATTAATGAGCGTACCATATGTTCTTATGTTATAGACTTTAAATTAGTGAGTTTCCTTTGATTATTCTACTATAATCAAATGGTATATCTTAACATTTATTATTTCAATTTATTACATACGATGAATAGATTTACATTATATACACAAATAACATTTTAAAAATGGTGTAGACTTGATAGCATATTAAATTTCAATGAACTAATGGATATATATATATAATTTAATATCATATTCTTAAAAAATATGCTATTTATCATGATTTAGTTTTTCTTTAATTATATTGGAAAATATAAAATTATAAGGTTTAATATTATGAATTAATAATAGATATAAATATAGTTTAAATTTTCCATTTATATTATAATATTTTGTAATAATAAATTAATATAAATATTAACTATTTTATAAATATTTAGGTATTATGATGCTATGAATATATAGGCTGAAATAATGTATGAGAATAATATGATTAAATCACTTACTATTCAATACTAGCTACATTCATTTGATGATCAAATTGATTATACATTTATTAATTAATAATATCATCTTTATTGTTATTACTTTTTATTTAGAATATATTTTTGAATTACTAATTATAATAGAAATAAAATTTTATTTTTATTAATATCAATATATTTTTATAAAATATTCACTAACCGACATGTTCGGTTCAATTGAATTTTATAGTTTTGCAAGTTAAACTACTTAAATCTATTAAAATTATATATTTTATAGAAAACCGAATATTTATTCGTCTATAATAACTTAAAATAGTAATAATAACTATGAGATTACTGTTAATTTCTATATTTTACATTTTTTTGACACAAAGTAATATATTATCTATTTTATTGTTCTACTAATTGATAATAGTATGTTGTCACAAATATTTTATTCAGCAATCGATACCTCCTCCACCAGCTGTAGCAGGAGATAAAGGTGCTAATCAAGGTGCTAATCAAGGTGCTGGTCAAGGTGGTAACGGTGGTCCTGCAGCTGCAGGTATCCCTCATAACCTAGTATTCCCATCCCGAGCAGGTGCAGAAGGAGAAGCTGGTGCTCCTAAGGCTGGTGATAATGCAGCTGATAAGAATAATACCGTCACAAAAGATACAGCAGCTCCTAAAAAAAGCCCTGATTCAACAAAGCCATCATTAATTACTGAAGATCAAACTATTACAACATTACAGGACATAATTACAATCTATTTAAAAGGAAAAGCAACAGATAAGTGTAAAGTTGAAAAATTAATAAGAAATGAAAATAAGGCAAGATTTATTCCTATGATATGCCTTAAAGGGACTGCAAATGAAAAATTAGCTGAATGTATTGTTCCTTGTAATGAAAAAATTGTCTTTCATGTAAACAGTGGAAGACACGTTCATTATGTAAGAATTATTGAAGGATCTAAACTTAAAATTATGGCTATTCCAGCAGGTATATTTTTTATTTTTAATTGACTTTTAACACTTTTATAGATATGCCTAGATTGCCAGATACTGCTGTTACTCTCACTGATGAATCAGTCATTTTTGCTGTAAAAAATTACTGTTCTGATCATTATAGATGTGAAGTCAAAAGTACCTTAAACCATAAAAGTATCAGTAGAATTAGTGACCATAGTTGTACTACAAGCAATCTTACTGCTCCAATTAGATTTTCTCCCTCTCATTCCTACTATTCATACTGTGGTGCACTACAAACTAAAGTGGTTTTATTCACTGAAAAATCGTTTTACATGAGAGGTGATACTAAAATGAATATTCCATTTGAGGTTGTTCAAAGTGATTCCACCAGATCAAACTTTGCTCTTACATTAAACCAACCCTACTTAAAAGATAATATATGTCTTTTTCAAATAAAAAAACAATCCACAGATAATTATGCTGAACTATGTGCTGAGACTCAAGCTGGAAATAAATGCTATAAATTTTGCAATGGGCTAACTACACTTCAACTGACTGGAGAAAATGCTGCAGTAGATGAATTCTATGTGAAGGTCATTACTGATGGAGCAGAAGAATCACATAAAATAAAAGGTTTTTAAATAATATTTATAATATATTGAGTATTTTTAGCTGGCAAAAATATATTGACTGTAACTAATATAAAAGCTACATCAGCATCCTTTGCAGTTACAGAAACAGAAGGGAATCATAAATGTTTCTTTAGACTATCATACGCCTTTTTATCAAGCATATATTCAGAAGAGATATGTGGTACAACAACGAAAGCTGCTTGTCCTGAAACTTGTGCAACACAATCAGTGATGAATAATTTGATACCTGGAACAGCGTATATTCTTTCAGTTATTGTTGGTGCCCAAAAAAATAGTGCTGATGGATATATCGTTCCAAAGTTATTTGTGACAGGTAATAACAAATAAAATATATATATTTTTTACTTATTAATAGATACAATTCAATTTAATAAGACAAAAGCATATTATATGGGAAATACAATGATAGTAGAACCATTAGTAGAAGATGAATATAATTCAAGTTTAGAAAGAATGAAATGTTTTCTACGATACAGTAGACTTAGATCACCAATCCATGTCATAGCAACATGCAATAATGGTGAAAAATGTATTGGTTTATGTTCACAAAAATTTGTTGCTGTCAATCTTCCAGTCAATACAACATTGCATATTGAATTGATTCATGCTGGAGTTGTAGATACTCCAGTTTTTGAAGTTACAAAAGTTTTCAGTATTTAAAATTGTATTTTATTCAATAATAAATAATATATAAACTAGGGAATGCAAAATTAGATGGTAATGCTGAAACTAAATTTGATACAACAGCCAATACATTGACAGTAATACCCAATAAAAATTATCCAGGAGTATTGTGTGAAGTTACATTGATGGCCACCAAAAATACGAATAATGTTAAAAAAACATTTCTATATGATCGTAAAGGTAGGACTACAGGAGAAGATATTGATTGTGCAAGCAGCGTAATATTCAAAGATATTGAGCCAGGAATGGAATATTCTGTCAAGACACTTGTAACTGGTAGCATTAAAGTTGAAGAATTTGCTGCAGGAAGTAAATTATTATTATTATTATTAAATTATTAATTTTTTTTTAGAATATGAAAACAGGTAATAATAATATATTATAGAAATAAATATCTATTAATGTATAATCGTTTAGATCATGGATAAAGAAATATTGGTGGGTGTAAGTTATATTTGATTATTATTTGAGTTTTAAAAAATAATTAAATTTTTAGAATTCTTATTATTGGTATTGTAGTACTTATTGGGGTTGGAGTTGGTGTATTCTTTGCTACAAAATCAGGTGCCTAAATAAAATTAGTTAAAACCATCAAAATTTAAACTCAATAACATAAACATCCATTAAATAGTAGTGTTATAAAATAATTTTATATTTTATCTTCAATTTTGTATTTTTTTAAAGATATTATACTATTATAGACTTTTATTATTAACAAAATAGAAATATAAATCTATTATACAGATAAATTATATAAGAAAATGTTATTTTTTTATTTATATGAGAATAAATTATTCAATTGAATGAACTTATGCGAATACATGCGAATTATATTTATTAATAATACATTTAATAGTTGGTAATTAACAATCAAAAGACAATACAATGCATAATTAAATTACAGTTTTTTATAAACTTAAATACATTTTAATTTTAAAATATAGCAAAAAAAATGTATATATATAATATGTAACCTTATTGATTATATATATGCTATAATAACAATTATTATTTTTGTCAATTGGATAATATATTCACTATAATATTTATAAAAAAATATAATTATAACAGTCATATAAAATTCAAAAAATTATGTATACTATGAAATACTTGATAAAATTATAGATTTTTAATTTTTTTCTAATATAATACACTTTAAATAGTAGAAATACAATTTTATATTAATAAAAATATAAAATTATATGATATGATACCTTAAAAATGAAATTTAACGGTTAATAATACATATAATATACCATAATTAGAAAATAAAAAGGTTAACTAATAGATTGGTGATAGATTAAATATATACAAATTAATTTTTATATTTCTAGTAAAAATATAATAAAATTTCATTATAAATATATTCAATAAATAGCTGGATTTACAATTCATACGGTTTACGACAATTTATAATATATATATAAATAGATATCATAAGAAGATAATGATTAAAAGTGATATTAAATGAGCATATCTAATTTAAAATGCTGTTATACAATTTAATAATATGGATTTTATATGGTTTAAAAATAGGTAAGAATAAATATAAACTTCAATAATATAGTGGAAAATTATTTTTAATAATGAATGCATTAATTTAGTTTATTTGCATAATTATATGATTGAAAGAATAGCTAGTAGTGATACTATATTTTTAAATTTACTTGGATCAGAAAAAGATATCTGTGAAATCAAATTATTGGATGTAGTAGATGATGTAGCACAATATGTAGATGTACAATGTGGAGTTGTACCATTTTGTAAAGTTATGTGTAATGAGGTGGTTGAAATTAAAACTGGACAAGCACAACAGATTTACTATATAATGGTCAAATCTGCAAATATTATTTATTATTTTGTTGTTGAAAATAGTAATATAAATACATATTAGATAGAATAAATATATTTTAAAACCTATTTATATTTATATATGCATATATTATAGATCATCCAAAACCACCAAATGTAATACCGAAAATTCAAGAAGATAAAATTATTTTTAAAGTTAAAAACAATTGTCAACTACCTACCACATGTGTAATTAGAAATAATCACATTATAATTGATAAAATACCACCTACAGTGGTATGTGAACGTCGATATGATTTATCAGCAAGTTATTTGATTCCATCAAAATTACCATTGGAGTTATTTTGTGGTGTTTATGAAGCAAATGTTTTTTTCATATATGAGCATTCAGAGTTACTTCAACCAAATGAACCAAGAAAATTTGCCATATCAATTGCGGGAAAAGAGAAAACTTTAGGTGGTGGTAACAAAGTTGCAATACATTTCTATGATCCAGATTCAAATGAAATATGTCGTTTTAAAATTAAAAAATCTCGTATTATTGAAACTGCCAGAAATATAGATTATGTGGAAGATTGCTTTATAAATGGAAAAAATGATGAATGTTTTAGACCATGTACTGATGTGTTAATGAATATTGAATATACAGATGCTTTTTTTACTATAAGTATATCAACAAGACACCATAAAAATCCTTTTGAAGTTGAAATCGTTGGTATATATTTTTTTTAAAGTGTCAACACTTTTAAATCATTATTATTAAGCTGGAAAAAATAATATAGACAAAAACACTTTAACTACTAACTCCATAAATGTAGATCTGAGTAATTTAGCCGTTGAACCAAATCCAATATGTGAAATGATTCTTTATTATCAATATTATGCCAAAAGTGGTAGAAAAAAACTGTGTGGTAAATATGGAGTGTCTGCTTGTAGTCATACATGCACTTTATACACGTTGTCTAACCTATTGCCGAAAACTAAATACATATTAGAAGTTAAACACTCTATGCATAGATATTCTTATACTACATTTGAAACAAGTATTTTCTATCATATTATCTCTATATTTTTTTGATAATAAATATTACTAAGATGCATTAAATAAAATGAATTTTAATGTAATACCTTCAATGGAATATATTCAACTCATTCCCACTACAAATGCTAACTTAAAAAATGCATTATGTAAAGTTTTAGTAAAAAGAAATAATGAAAATCACTTTTCACCAACTTTTAAATGCTCATTTGGTCAAATTTGCATAGATTTATGTTCTAATAGATTTTTTATTGGTAAACTTAAAGCATCCACCACTTACACTGTAGAATTACATCCACTTAACTATTATCAAGAAAATTATGTGAAAAGAGATGTTACCACACGTATGACTACATTTAAATACTGTATTATTAATAATCATTCATTTCTTATTATAATTAAAACAATTTTAGTTTAATTTTTTCAGATATAACCAGCACATTTTTATTTTATTACTTATATAGTTCTACGGAAATGTATTTTAGTAGCTTTTAAACCTAATTTATATGCCAAAAATATATATAAAAGCCATTTTAAATTTATTTGGATTTATAACAACACTATAAGAAAGAGTCTAGTCTATTCAACTCTAACATACTATTTCTTATAAAATTAGTATATAAGTAAATTTTAGATGTGATTTATTACATTTCTATTTCAATAAATCATTCAAAATTGATATTAATATTAATATAGCCAGGTATACAAGTAAATCTACAATTTTTATAAACAATTTACCAGAAATATTGAGTTTATAAACATTATAACAACCACATGTTTAATCATACCATATAAAAACTTTAAATTTTTCGTTTTTTAACAAAATTTTAAAATTATTTAATCACACATATTCCATATTATATACTTTCTACAATATTATCTTAATATATAATTATTTAGTGAGCACAGCAAATGCTCTGGAAATCTCATCACTGTGGGTCGATGGAACAAAACTACGAATTGCTTTCAATTTAAAAAATAAACATGCAAATACTGTTTGTGATTATGTTGTATATAAAAAGGATAAAAATACTGGAATAAAAATAGTCTATCATCGATGTGATAATAAATTTGGATGTTCTCATCCTTGTGGAACATACATGTTCATCTATGGTCTTATTGAAGCAACTGAATACGTTATCTTAGCATCCGCACGTTTTTATAGTCCACCTACAGAATTCCTATTGAAATGTAATTCATTTTACTATATTTAATTTTACTTTTGGTGTGTTTGTGCTTTATTTTTTAATCATTTAATGACATTATTTAATAAAAATCTTTGATTTATTTCTAGTTACTTATCCATCATTAGTTACGACGTAGATTAAATATCAACTTGGCAAATTACTCTATATTTAATAATTAATTAGTTACTATGGAATTCGCGCATGTTATTAATATATTGTTTTAGAAAAAACACATCTTATTAAACAATTATATCAATATATTTTTAATATTATCAATTTAGCACCTAGAAAATTGTAAGTTTAATACATTACCTTCTATTTTAAAATATAATAATGAATTTATTTAGAACATGGATCGAAGGTAATTGGTGGATGTAATTAAATTTTATCTATCATTCTAATCAAACTATTGTTCTTTTAGATTGCTTGTTGTTGTCTCTATTGTTTCCCTTATAGTAATTGTGGTAGTCTTAACACTGAAAAATAAGAAATGAGCTATATATTGATCCACAAAGATTTGAAATGGTCAGTCTACTATATAACTCAATTTTAATGTATATTAATTTAAGGTAATGCTATAAATTATTACCTTAAATAAATATATATCTTTTATAAAAAAAATTATTTTTCTCTTAAAAATATTCTCCCCATTTTATTCAAAAGTTAGTTGTTGTTTCAAAAATGCAATTAATTAACATATAAACTATGGTAAAAGGATAAAATTTAAAAATTGAGATAGTTAATATTACTTTGAGCCATATTATTTGTAAAAAAAACAGTTATGAGAGTTAACACCTGATAATTTACCAAGAAAATGACCTTAAAATATGATTAAATACTTTGACTATATGGAACATAAAAAAATAACACTTGTAATATGTAAAAATTTATTTCTGTTTCAAATAATATATATTGAAATATATATTTTTATTTGGAGGTTAATTTGAAGTATTAAATAAAATATAGCAAATAATATCGTAGAATTTTTATAATTTGATTAGTAAATTTAATTTAGTTTTAAATAGTTCTTAATGGTTTAAAATAATAAAATAGTAAGAAAAAAATTATAATATATACAAACATTGGTTAATACCTAAAATAATGAATATTAATGATAATGTAAATTACAGTAAATAAATTAATAAAAAACTATAAATCCAAATATTATTTCATATAGCTATATACTAACATATGTAATATTACATAATCAAAAATTAATAGATGCAAGCCTACACTATTCATTTCCTACTCAATCATGAAAAGTAATTGTTAAAAATTATTAAAAAGTATTAAATAATACATCCAAAAAATGTAAATATGAGTATTAATCAATAACATATATTAAAAATGTCAGTATTAACAGTAATAAACATAATTTTGTATTTTTTCAATATGATATGGATTGTTTTAACATGTAATTTTATGAACTATTTCATTCTAGATACAACTTACGATTAAGTAAACAAGTAAATGTACTTTAAATGGAAAAATGTTAGCCAAGGATAATCCAAATGATCGCAAAAATGTAAGAAATTTTATATCATTTGCATACGCATAGTTAGTAATAGTACCAAATCCAACATGCATAGCAACATCTAATTTTCTATATTTGTCATAGTTTGCTAGCAGCATTGGATGAACTAATTTAAAATATTATAAAAATCATGTTTTCAAAAAACAATTACAATTTCCAAATCCCATCTGATGTGTTTTTTCAAGTATGTTAACCAATTCTATAACATCCTTATATCCAAGATTTAATCCTTGGGCAGTGATAGGGTTGATACGGTGAGCAGCGTCACTATTGTAGTGTTAAAAATAAACAATTAGCTACATTAAAATATACCCAACAAGAACAATATTGTTTTTTACAAATTGTTTAGCAAAAATAATTTTTAATGGAAAATAATAGCGTGATTCTTCAACAATAGATTTAACATGCAAAGGTCTATAATTAAATTTGGACATATTTGAGCCATGTTTTCCTATATTTATGCATGTTTTTTATAAGATTTTATAGTGCTTTTATAACATTATTACAATTTTACCTGGTTTCCATCCCATTATAAAATAATCTAATAAATTCTTGCTATATGAGTATATAAATGGCATTTCACACTTTTTGGCCTAAACAAACACGTAAAAATAATTAAATTAATTAGAACTAACCAAATAATTATTCATAACACAAGCAAGTTGATAGCTGTCAAGTTTATTTAAATTGTCACCTTCTGGATCATTTACACACCATGCATATGAGCAATATCCCGATCCTAACTATATATCAATTACTAATATATTGCCTTTTTTATGTTAATTCTATAATTTAAGTAATATATTAGAATTTATAATACTGGTAAAAATGCTATATAGCCATTTGATGTAAATTTTTGAAATGTACATTCTCCACACACATCCTATATGTTTCAAGTAAATGAGAATTAAGCTGACTGGCTACTAATATCACGATTAATGATTTTCTACCGATAAATAGTTTGCAGTTCCAACAAGTAATGACATATTATAATTATGCTTCCATGTTGAAATGCCAGCCAACTCTCTAACATGAGACATGGCACCATCACATCCAATCTATAATATCAATAGTTACTATTTAATTACAGTTAATTGGCTCTATTTCATACTAGTAGATCTGTAGTAACATGAGTATTATCTGTAAGAACTAGTTCAATACGATCTTTACCACTATCCTATAATTTTTTTAATATAAAAATTTAAACTATTTAATCATAACAACACAACCTTAAAATATCTGATAGCTTGTATAGATGTATTTAATTTGATGTCATGTTTTTTCAAGGAAACATAATCCAAAAATCTTTTATACAATAATGTTTGTAGAACAGTGTTATCCACCATATAACAAATGGAGTAATCTTTTCTTATAGGCTTAAATTCTAAAACACCAGTGTATTCATCCCATATCTTATTCATTTAAACAAACTATAATAATACTACAAAAAAATTAAATTGATTACTTCAATATGACTACTAGGATATGCTGCATTTTTCTTCAAATCATCCCAAATACCTAAATCTATTTGAAAATTAATAAAAATAGCTACGGAATATAAAACACCTTCAAACAATTGCACAGTTCTTGGATTTGTACACAATACTCTATTTATAGTATTAGGAAAATTGTGTTTCTTATAAATATCTAAGCCTTTATTTTTTTCGATAAGTAACAATTTCTTATCCGTAAGATTTTTACATTGAGCTGATATTATACGTTTTACTAAAATTCCCAATGTAATGTTTTTATAAAAATATACCTATTTTGTTGGCTAGGCCTAATCCTGTCGATGCTCCACCACAGATCACATAATCATAGTGCAATAAACGGGTAACAATCTTTGAGACAAACATTAAAAATTTGTAATGAATGTGCGTGCGCATATTTGTTTAATAGATTTTATAATTATTTTTTAATTAAAATTTTCATTCATTAATAAAAAAATGATGTGTTAAACAAACATATTTTTATTAAAATAGTCTATTCTAAGTTTGCATTAGACATACGATTTTTACTTACATAATAAATTATTCATATAAATATAGTATCAACATTTTATAATTAAGAAATAAATAGGTAAATAATCTACTGAAAGGATCTATCAAGTATTTTGTATGGTAATCTTTCTGATTCTTTATGCTAGGAACAATATATATGTTTTTCACGCATGCGTGAAGAGGTATGCGTTTATGAAAAAGACGAATGAAGGGTCGATAGAAGAAGGTAGCCTATCCACATGTCATAGCACGTTCTGGCTAAAATAACTATAGTAATATCAAATATAAACATGGTAATAATATCGTTTCTTACTGTGAGGATTGTAAACTACCAAAAAATCTTTCCAAAGTTATCACGATATACTATGAAAGTGAAGATATTACTGCATATATATACAAATTCATAATTTTATAATAATTTTTTTAAGTACATACAAAATTTCAAGTAACTTTCATTTTTATAAAAGTGTGGTATATGTTATAATTGATTAAGCAACATTTTATCTGAGTTATCTCATATTTCGCTACTTTAGTAAGAATATAGTAAAGAAAATAATTTTCTTAAAGTTTTAAAAAAAAGTGCAATATGTAAAAGTTGTTGGATAATGCACATGTTATATTTCAAATTTTTGATGACAGAAAAATGAAAGTAAATATGCAAATTCTTTACAGAAGCTTTATTTCATGACTAGTATTTGATAAGTCATATTGAAAAGCATTATATCTGATATGTATATAAGAAAGGGTTATTATTCTATTCTACAATAAACAATAGGTTTCAAGATTGCATAGGTAAACAGGTACGCTAACATATGCCAAATTTTTTAAAACAATGTCAAACAATTATATCCCAACTAGAAAAGTTTCTTCCGTATAGAAAATTAATTTTTTTGCTAAGAATATTTAAGGTTAGTTTTGTGATAAGTCAAATAACTAGTAAAAAGTTGGGCAAATGCATTTTATTATAAGTTTAAAATTACTCTTACTATTAATGCTATAAATTTTAGAAAGGCTTTATAAAATTATCAAAGAAAAAAAATACATATAAACATTCCAATATAACAAACAATGGTATAAATGGTAGATAGTATTAAATAAGATTGTACGCTTTACTTTAATTGATAGCCTTATTCACAATAAAATCCTTAAAATTAGTGTATAACATAACACAAGACTTTAAAAAACTACTTTAAAAGGGAATATATTTGCTGTTGAAAGACCTAAGGACCGAAGTGAACCCACTAATTTAGATTCATTGGTAAATAGGTAGTTAGTGGCAGTACCAAATCCAATATGCAATGCAGCATCAGCCCGCCTTTTGTTATTGTACTGCTTTAAAAGATCAGGGCAAACTAAATATACATCAAAATTATATTTAATACTAAAAATTTCTGTACAATTGTTATATCCACGTAAAGTAGAGCTTTCAAGTACGTTAGCTAATTCAAGTACATCTTTAAATCCTAGGTTTAACCCTTGTCCAGTAATAGGATTTATACGATGTGCAGCATCACTAAACCAGCGATATAATCTTTCAACATAACCATGAATCATTACCCTACAAGAACTACATTATCTTGAACAAATGTTTTGGCTAGAATCAATTTGAGTGGATATGACAGTCGAGATTTTGGTATGATAGAATCTACTTGAATTGGTCTATTGTTGAATTGTGTGATATTTCCCCCAATAAAACCTGCGTATTTTTAAATTATATGTCAATTTTATAAAAAATATACTAACCTGGTTTATACCCCATCATAATTTGATCAAATAACGTCTTACATGTATCCACCAATGTAGGCATATTACACTTTTTAGCCTAAATATATATAAGTTGATTTAACAGATAATAGTAGAATAGATTTACAAGAAATTTATTTAATTCATATATAAAATTTTCATCACTCAATGAGCATAGTTCTTTTCCAAATGGATCACTAACACACCACGATAATGAACTAATTCCTGGAGCAAGCTATAAAAGAACAAACAAAAATATTTTTTCAAGTAATATTCATTAGCAAACAATATATATATGACATAATTACAGTAAGAAAGGCAACAAATCCATTTGGATTAATTTTTTTGAAACACGTATAACCACACACATCCTTTAATTTTTAATACACAAAAAAATATATAAACTCTATTATCTATAGCGTTACCGTAGAATATTTGACAGTGCCAACATGATCTGTCATATGATAGTCATATTGCCATGTTTCTATCTTAGCTAATTCTCTAACTTTTGATGAAGCACCATCACAACCAATCTAATTTATTAAAAAAACATATTATTTATAATTTAATTATACCAACAAATCTGTTGTCACAACAGAATCATCAGATAATATCAATTCCACGTAATCTTTATTTGAAGTACTCTAAAAGTGTATATAACATTTAACTAATATAATACATTCAACAAATAAAAACACTTTAAATATTTTCATTTGATTTATTTGGGTTTTAAACTTGAACTTCAAATTAAACTTTGAAATATTTTCCAACAAATGTTTGTATAATAACTGCATAAGAATGGAATTATCAACCATATAACATAAATCCATATTTTTATTGTATGAATTTAATTCAAGATTTCCAGTATACTCATCCCATATCTTTATAGATTCTTTAATAAAATCAATAATACGCAAAATTTTTACTTCAACATTTTTAATACAGTTCATGCCATATGTCCTAAGGTCATCCCATATACCAATAGCTAACAAAAAGAACAATATAAACCAATATGCTAAAATAAAAAAATACATTTAAAAAGTTTAACTGAACAAGGATTGGTTAATAAAACACGATTAATTGTTTCAGGAAATGTATGTTTCACAAATAGATCTACTTCAGTACTCTTATCCAAAAGCATAATCTTCTTTTCTTGCAAATATTTACTTTTCACTTGATTCTAATATAGCAATTTATGTTAATGTTTTTATATAAAAACCTAATCGATTAGCCAATGCTAGTCCAGATGAACCACCTCCACATATCACATAATCATAATGCAATTTTCTAATACAGTATATCATTGTTAACTTCATCATCTTTCTAGGTAGCAAATACCACATAGATTTCTTTAAAAACGTGCGTGCGCTTTCAGTAATTATAATTTAGGTGATGTATTACTATTTATTTATTTTAAGTGTTGTACAAGTTACTAAAAAAAGAATAATGCTAGTTTAAAAAACAAAAAAATTAAGATAACCTATAACAAAAAGAACATTTAAAAGCATCGAAATAAGCATTATGCGCATGCGTATCAACCAGTATCATTATCCCTCCGTGTGTTTGATTTTGATTACAAAAGATGCCTATCTATATATACATCATTGAGCTAAATTCAGATAAAGGTTTTATATTTATAAAAAAATAAATTATACAAATCACATTATAAGGTATATTTTTTAAAAAATAGTTATCACATAATATAGCACGAATTTTAAAATTCGGACCATAAAGGTGTCATCAATTACATTTTTACAATTTCTTTTATGATTTTAGAGTATTAATAAATAAATTCTATAGATCTAAGGTATGATATAAAAATATATATTATTGGCAGTGTTGATAGCAATTGTCAGAATTAACTATATGATTGTACTAGAGGCTATCTATGAATTGATAGTGATAGATGAAGAAAAATAAAAGCTTTATCTAATAAATAACAAATGCCAACAAATTATAACATACACAGTTAAAATATATTATGCATATTGGTTGTGATAGTAATCAATCCGCTGTCGAATTACACTACAAATGCACACGGTATTTCAATTCTTAAAATTCAATTCTACAATTAACAATATCATCATAGATGGCGCTAGTGAGCGGACAATATTTTTTTTGTACTGTATCAAGATAGAACAATTTATCAGAAACAATATTTGGATTATAACCTTCTTTTTTTAAATTAACTTTATTGAATTTGAATGTAGTGGTTATGTGTGGTGATGTAGAAATACGAACAAATATAGGTCTTTGATATGAAGGCATACCGCTAACAGCATCATACACTTTATCCATAGTTACCAATCCATTTTCATCAACTAATGTTAGCATACCAGCTTTTCCTTCTTTTCCAGGTATTTCAACACCATATACAACAACATCATGATTATCAAGTTTTTTAATGATTATATTTTCTAGTTCTTGCGTAGAAACATTCTCCCCCTTCCATCGAAAAGTATCGCCGACACGGTCAATAAAATAAAAATATCCCTGTTCATCTTGCCTCATAATGTCACCAGTCACAAAATAAACATCACCATCAGAAAAAGCATTTCTAATTAGTTTTTCTTTGGTTGCTCGTTCATTAGTGTAGCCATCAACATTACTGAGTGTTAACACTAATAATGTATGTTTATGTATGTAATAACACAACAGGATATAAAAATGAATAAGTCAAAAAGAATATATAGTATAAACAATTACTATTAAAAAATAAAGGAACTATATCCTATTTAAATTTATTGACTTTCTACATATTACAATTTTAAAATTCGATAATTTTGTAAAACAACCAATTTACGACAGTTTCAGTATATACAAATAACAACAACATGAATACTAAAAGAGAAAAAAATAAAATGGATGCTTTACTATTAGCAAAACCATTAAAATTATTAAATAAACTCAACATAATGATAAAAGATTAATAAACAAAAATATAAAATCATGTTGATATCAATAATATATTGGAAATTTATGAAAACTAGTTGATATATTTAGTAATATAAAAAATTTGTTTATTTACACAATTATTATCCAAAATTAAATATAACTTATTTTAAAATTTAGAAAAATAATCAATGAATTATAATTACATTTTGTGATCAGTCCAATAATATGTCCAGGTTCATCAATACCGCATAAAATACATCGACCATTATGATCTCTTATAATTTCTCCAGTTACAAGATCACATTTTACAATACAATATGGTATGAATGGGCGTGTCCATATTGGAAGAAAGCCACATGCTCCTACTTTGTTACTAGCATTCATGAATGCAACATTGCCCTCAGTACTACCATAAAATTCACCAATTGTACCAATATGATAGCGATTAGCAAAATCTTGCCAAATATTCTCTCGTAAACCATTACCAAAAACCATTCTCAATTTAAGATCTTTTTCTTCTTTTTGAATAGGACTATTCATTAAATATCGGCATACTTCACCCACATAATTAAATCCCTAATTTTTATTTTATCAATAATAAGTGGTACCACATTAATGAAGCTAGAACATACAGTCACTTTGTATTGGACACAATCATTAGCAAGATTTCTAGCTGAAAATTTTTCTCTAATTACTAGTGTGGCACCATAATAGAAACATTGCATTACCACTACAACTCCACTATTTATATGATACAATGGTAAAAAGGTATAAATGATATCATTTGAATTAGTTCCAAGAAATGCTCCACTTGATGCAAAAGTGTATGCTCTAAATAATAATCAGAAAATAACAATATCAAACAGATATTTTGATTAGGTAGATACTTCCTATGAGAGACTTTTACTGGTTTTGGAAGTCCAGTAGTTCCTGATGTATATATATAGAAAATGATATCTAGAGATAAGGGCATATTATATTGTTAGCTGGTAGTAATAGTATAACTAATTAGTATAATGATTACCTTCAAATGAGGGCTTTTTTAAATTTTTATGCAGAGAAAAATCAATTGGTAGCTTAGATTGTTTAGCAATTGCATCATTAATGGTGATAACATTATTGGTACTATCTTTGGAACCGTTATCACCAACTGATGGAACATCATACACATAAATAGTGTAATCATTCAAATCTAAATTGGCAAGCGAATTGTAGTAATATTTAGTTGATGCAATTATGGCTTTAGCTTGAGAGGATTGTAAACAACTAATAAGTTGATCACCTGTTAAATTATAATTTTGTAACGATGTTATAATGCCACATTTTGCAACACCCATCCATATAGCAATGTATTCAGGGCAATTTTCCATTATAAGCACAATTGATTTATCATTACTTCGACCATTTGACAAAAGAAAATTAGAAACTTGATTAGAATAATCTTCCAATTGTTGAAAAGTATAGGTAGTACCATTCAAACCAATAAGAGCGTTACGATTAGGTGTTTTTCTTAGATGGTAATGGAAATCATCAAATATAGATAAATTCATAAATTTTCTATATAAGAGTTGAGCATTCCATATAAATATTGTAAACACAAACCTAAAACATGAACATTAATATTAGTCAGCCAAACACAGATATTTAAAATGAATTGATTAAAATGAACAAACATGAGATACCATAAATCTCTCGGAAGTGTAACTAAGCAATTGTAGAATAATGATAATGTTTCTTTATTGACAAATGAATATTTTATCAACGAAGCAAACAACAATGATGAAGACAATGAAAGCATCCACATTTTTATTATTTGTAGTTATGAAATTCACAATAGATGTAACTTTAACAAATAAATACATTAATATGTGATGAAAGTTCACACAACAATTAAATTAAAATACATAGCGTAGTTCAAGCCGACACAGTTCTTATGCGTGCACCAATTCCAAGCGCTTAGAGAGTAATCGTTCAGTCATCAGCTTAATCGGCCTGAATTACACTAACTCATATTTATCATCTAAACAATTGATTTCATCATATTTATTGACAAAAAAATATTTTTAAATTTTTCACATCTATAAAATAAATACACTATAGAATTTTTCTATTATAATATTAATCTAAATTTATTGAGTAATGGTAGTGCGACACTAATTTCTATTATCGCTACCTTGTATTATATTTTACCATTAAAATTATGTAATGTATACAAGTAACGAAAAAAAACAAATGATGATTTTCATAAACCATTATATTGTTAAGAAATGGATGCCCTCGGGAATTAACACCTTATACTCACAACAAATCGGTAACCTCAATTGTTTATAATATGATGAAATATTATCTCCATTATTATTTTATATTAATTTTAAAATATATATATATGAAATACTTTAAATACAACTATAAAATTCATATCAACACCAACACGACGTTTCACGTATTATATAAGCAATTGCGACATATAACGAAGCAATTTACGATATGCTAGATCAATTATGGTATTAAATTATTGTTTATCTATTTGTTGTATGTTGAATCTTCTGTATTCACTAAATAATACATTGTTATGTTATTTCATTTATCTAATACTACTTAATTACATGTATAGAAAACATAATAATAATAATCATCATTTATATTTTATTTAAATGAAATCTATAACTATTTATAGAATTAATTAACATCATTTAATCCTAATTCCCATGATACAAGTATATACTTAGACGGATAACTGGTACATTTAGTTTATTCAGAATTACATTTTTCTCAGCGCAATAACAAATAATTTAGTCTAATTCACAATATACACACTATTTCATAATGAATTTTTATTCATTTCTAAAATTAATAACATAAATACAAAATTTATTCTATAATATTTTTAAAACATACACATATTATTCCTTCATTATTAGTTTATGGTATTATGCCACATGTATTAACTTGAGTTATTTTTATTTGTATTATGACTTTTTTAATCAATAATAATCCTAATTTAATTAATTTGATCGATGATTGTTGATTATTAATCTCGTTTTATTTGATATTAATGATTTCAATTGATTATTTTAATAAAAATTGTGTTATAGCCACGATATTATTAAAATTAACCCCTATTGTGAATCTAAAATGATTAGTAACACCTTATAATTTCCTTAGTTAAATATATGAACTTTATTTCAAATTTCAGATATGTTCAAAATGATCTATCAAATAAAACATACACTACTTTCGTTAATCTTAGTCTTAAAAGCTTTTTTCGAAATATTATCGTTGTTTCCCGGTAATTACCATAGTCATTATTAATATTGTCATTTAAGTGAGGATTATTCAAATAGTTTTAAAGAAAAAAATTCAGCCATAATCAAGTACCCCGATACAATTATTACAATTTTTATAGGAATGTTTGATGCGAAAAGTTGGTTGATAGAACGTTAATGTATTGTAGCATTAAGTAACAATATTATGCACACTAAAAATATTATAAAGCAGCCAGTAATTTTAGCTTCATAAATCATGTATATATAGCAAAATCTTCCATCTGTTATTTTTAATAAAGGAATGAAGTCATATACAAGTGGTTCCAATATTACTTTTGGTTATATTGTGTCAATGATATTTACTCTATGCTACATGCTATTTTGTTAATACTCCATTTGAATCTATATCGTATAGATTAGAAATCCATTATATTGAATGATAACATATTTGTTATCAATGAAAGAGAATACTGTTTCAATTTATCATCAATATTACAATAGTTAACCCTTATGATGTTAATATCATGTGGTATTAGATGAATACTGACCACATTTACAAAAAATTACTTTTTTTCAGGTATTACCTATTTTAATTCATACATATATATTAGTAATATCATTATAATTAGTTCTATGATTGACTAGATAAGATTATTCAATTTATGTCATCATATAAACATTATCACTAAATAGCTCTCTTACTATTTCAGTATAGCTTTAAAATATTTTTATTAATAATAATTTCTATTTTTTTTAATTTATTCTTATTTTAAAAGGGCATTCATAGATCATTATCACTGCTTTTGCATAAAATTGATGTATTAAAAAAACCTATCTATAGAATTATATAAATTAGCAGTTTTTAGGTGTAATTCCTTGTATAAAATATTTTTCTATAGTACTCATATAATAAAATATGTATATGCATTTTAAAATCTTAAAAACATATTTCTTTGATTATTTCACATATCTAAATAATATATTTCATATATTATTTTTCCACATTATATTTTTAATAATAGTAAAACTCAAAATATAAAACTTGCGTTGTTTTAATGCTTTATTATGTTAAGGAAGTGTATGTCGCATGATGAGTATATTAGATATCGGTTAATGGATTATATATACCTTTATAAAACATTAACTGACTAAAATATAAAATTTTAATAAGCAAATAATTAATTCAAAATTTTTTTAATACTATCATGACAGAGAATTACATACGAACAATTGTTTCAAATAATCAAGATTGACGCATGCGCGTCATTATCGAATACATAAAATGAGAGATCGCACGGATGAACAATAAAATAAAGTAAATATATAGAATACAGAATAAATAAGTTTCATAACATATTTTTTATTTAACTGTATTGTTTTTAAGTCATTTACCTGTATTTATTATATAGTCTATGTGTTTATTAAATGTTGATATTTTTACAATGTACATTTGTTATAGTCAGTCTATTCATACAATTATTCTACGAGCCCTCATCATGATTATTATGCACTATTGCTATCATAAACTAATATTTGTAAGGTCGTTAGTTGTCTAGTTTAAATGCATTAGATTTAATGAAATATTTCTTATTATTTGACGCTAGCCTTTTATCTTATTAATAACCTCCTAGTTTTGTTAGAAATTATACTATAATGATGTAGGCAATTTTTACATTTAAATTAAAATATAACTATTTTTCATATTCCATTTTATCATTACTTACATCTCAATATTTTTCAGATTGTTTCTAAAAATTATCATATCATTACCATTTATTTATAAGAGCTGATTTTGTTTTAAAAAATCTGTTTAGACAAGTGTTTTAGATCCCAAATACTTGTAATATCATTATTTTCACCATGGTTTAACTGAATGATGATTTATGTTCATTCACAATGACTTTCCTATAGTTCATAAATAGCTTACTACGATAATTTCATTTAAAATTAATCTTTAATTTTATTTAAAATATTCTGTTTAAATTTATATTTTTATCTTTCTTTAATAGACTTCCGTATACATATTAGTTCCTCTATAAAATATTAATTATAGAGTGTGTATTACCTGTATATCAATAATATGATCCTAATATGTGTTTTATCATTTGATACGGTTACTGGAACAGTAGTGCTAGGACTCTATTTATGTTTAAACTAGTAGTCTTTTAATAACATTAATCAACAAGACTCAGTAAAAAGAAAATTATTATTATTATAATCTTAATCTTAATTGCAACAGTTAGATTATATTCTACAAAAATGGTAAGCAACTAGCAAGTATACTGTAAAGCATCCGCTAAGATCTTCACTGAAGATTCAATGAAATAAATAGATTATATTGAAGTAAATTTTCTAAAAAAAAATTTAGGAAATTATTAATATATATTACATTAATAATATCAATCATTACTCTACCCTATTCACATTTTTTTAACATTAAACTGATCGAATCAATTAAATTTCTAATTTATCGAAAAGTAGTTTAAACAAACTTATTATACACATTCTTGTATTCCTTTTGGATATTTAAAAATATTTAAATATGCATAGTATGATTTTAATCTCATATTACCAATATATTCATCATTATGAAAGATCCCACATTTTCAAATTAAATATGCGCGCACTGCTCCGAATAGTGCTCATTTAGTGCTGGTTGTGCGGCTTATTTTAAGAAGATTATTGTTAAATGTCTTTTAAGAAGGAATTCACTCTCCTTTTGAATAATGAAATAGAATGGAGATATTGATATCAATTACGTACATCATTACATAATATTATATGTATAATTCAACATGTATTGTCAAGTGTATTTAAATGATATATAGATTGGAAAATCTTACCTCAAGTTTCGAGTATAGGAGACATCTGACCAAGGATCAGTACTGTGTACTTATGTAGAATAGGTGTTGCTATTCTATAATAGAGAGCCTGGTTTAATCAATATACAGTACGTTGTAATTTTATACAGTGAACAGCACCTAAGGAAGAGAAATTGGCACCAATAAAGTGATTAAAATATGGAAATTTGAATTCTATAAAACTAAATTGGTATTTATTTCTAGTATTTTGCAGTGCATGAATTTAGGTGGATCATATTTATTTGGCTCAAGTCATAAACAAATAACATACATTATTTACTAGAATCTGTCATACCTAAAAGGGATAGAATCTTATAAATTTTTATAGGATTAATAATTCATCAAAAATAAAGTAAACAAAACTTGCTATTGACATATTGAAATGTAGAAAAATTGTTATTATAGAATATCAACAATCTCAAATTATTTAATATTCAACTGATAACCATGTTTTCGTTTGTATAACATATTAGAATAAATGAATATACTATCACTTGGATAAAATAAATTTATAAAAATTATCTAACAAACATAATTAATATTTTAACGCTTATATTGGAATAAAGGAAAATAACCAGAACATAGACTAATATGTTTATCTGGATGTTGTTAATGTAACAATGATTGATTTAAGGTGTTAATATTTATATATGAAAAAGATAATGTTCGTAATACAAATGTTGCTAATAATGCTAATTAAAAAGCTTTTTGAAAACAAAGTTCAAAAGGTTGACATGGCTTGAATGATGTCAATGTGTGTTCAGAGACAAATGACTCAAACTCTTTATTAGAACCAACTACACTAGCAGCAATACTAATCAAGCTTGGAACCTGATGAGTTATAACTTGAAGTGAGTTTACACGTGTGGTATAGTCATTTTTAATCCCACCAAATACGTACAGTCGATCATCAGTACCATATACCATAGAATGAAAATAAATAGGATATGTCAATCTCTATGTAATATAACTACTATAGTATTTATCTACTCAGAAAAAAAAAGTGAATTTAAATATTATACCACATGAAGTTTCATCCATGACATAGTTGTCAAATTAAGCCTCCAAATATCGTCATAGACATCCCCATTGAGACTTTTACCACCACTTATATACAAAAGGTTACCTTGGTGGCAAGCAGCAAAGCATGTTCTAATGGCTGGAAAACTATTATCAATTTCAGGAAATGTTTGATGCTTTTCCCATACATGTGTACGTAAATCAAACGATGGTATTTCTTTAAAAGAGTACAATCGATCATTTGAAACAACGGCACCACCAATAATATACATCCTATTAATAGTGAATTAAATTATAGACTAATAATCAACGTTTACTTGTGATTATACACAATAGCTTCATGTCTGAAACATCTAGGTGGATTAGCGCCACTTGGTAGTGGATCAAGTTTTATCCACTTTTCTTCAATCAGATCAAATACATTAAGATCATTATTTTCTATAAAACCAGTGGTACCACCAAATATATATAACTTATTATTGTATGCTATCATGGATTGACAATATTTTTTATCAGGTTGATAGTTGTTGGTTGCCACATTACCTGTTATACGCCATAATTGTTTTTCTATGTTAAATACAACTATGTAATTGGTACATTCTTGAGCAAATGGAAAACCAGTTCCTCCAAATATATAAATGTTTCCATTATGGTATAGCATGGATGACGATAAAGTAGCTTTTGTGAAACTAGAAGGTAACAAAGATCTACTCCATTTTTTAAAGTAAATATGATAAAACCACAATTCAGTATAAACTCGATGATTTTCAGCATTATTATACCCACCAAAAATTATAACATAGGGGCCCGCTCTAGTTGCTTTGTGACCACTACGCTCATCTGGATATTCATTATTATTATTTCTTAAAAATACTGAAAACAATCTGTTTAACATTTTTCATAACATAAAAATGTTTATAAGAATGAATTAGGTTTTAATTTTATGGTGATAACACCCTTGGATCCTAATACCGTTATATAACGACACTACACGAGTTTCTTTCACAAGTGGGATTTCTTGACGCATTAGAATGCGTAGGACCATGTTGGTGTTATTTTTTGTCAAATGAAATACAATTTAATTACATATATTCATGTAGTGTACAAAACTATTGTCATCTATTCTCCATCGCTTTATTTATTTAGTGTGTTATGTTGCTGAAAAATATATTATGCACTGTATTTAAATTAATCTATTTTTTATTGGCTTTATAGATATTCTCTCTGATTGTTGTGTTTTTAAACACAATTTTTCTTCTATTTTATTGCATAAATTATATTCATGGAAATGCATATTGCATTATTACGAAGACAGTGGTGAGGTCATTGATTCACAAATATATCCATGATACTTGGCATACGTGGTTATCTCATATGGCAACTATGATGAAAATAAATATCACTTTATTGTGAATAATGCATCAATTGATTTGATATGGTTCTATTATTTATTCATTTTATAACCAAGAAAGATAAAATTCATGGTTAATACACTGGCATTCTTCCTAATTTATTGATATAGCTGTAGTGATAATATATGACTATATACCATTAAAATATGTTCTATAGCTGTTAAAGTGTCTTTTGGTATTATTTTATAGAAAAACATAACATGAAAAAATTTATCACAGCTTTATAATACATATAAACTAGGATGTTAGCTGGAAATCTTGAGATAAAAGCATATTGGGATAAGTTCACAAAATTTTGCATATAATTTGTCAATTTGAAGTGTTTTTAAACCCATTAAAATGTTTAGAAAATTTGATAGTAATTATAAAGAATAGTATTAATAAGTTTAAAATCATACTACCATTATAAAATTTCATAATACAAGATTATGATTAACATCCAGTACTTCACACATAATAATCTTCCTAATTTCAATAAATAAGGCCTAAAATAAATGTTTTCCCAAATATTACAACGAATTAAATGTTAGCAGATATATAGTGATTTTTAGAATATTTTTTAAGTACAATTGAAGGTATTTATACATTGATCAAAATCGTAAGATCCATTTGCTATCAAAATTGCTTATTTATTTCTTAATATTGAGAATTAAAATTTAAGTTTTTTTACTTTACTTTAGCTAAAAATTTAAAAAAAAATCTCTAAATAACTAAAGTATAAAAATGCATTGTTTTATATCCATTTAACGTTTGAAATTTTCTTTAGGTTTATCTATTTTAGTTATAAATCATTATTCTGAAGGTTACTTTACATAGAATTAACGAATGAAATGGATTATAAATGCATAGCTTCTCAGCAGATATGCTACCTCTGTTTAACTGCACAAATAATTTTCAAATAAAAGCTAAGAGTTGTTAAAACTTTCATATGGTAAATCCATGCTTGATAATGCTGAAGATACACTTTATGTAGTAGATCGAATATCATGACAACATAAAGTGTTCTATTCCAAAATTGGTAAAAAGGTGAAACTATTTATACATTACATGTCATAAATGAATAGAATACCTTTTCATCAATGCATAACCATGTACTAACAATAGATGTAAGTAAATAAAAATTAGTGAGTTGTAATATAACGCATAGGTGTGTGTATATAGTAGCATAGTAGTGTAAACATTACTAATGTATTATTAGCAATCACCACTATAGTTATAGAAAAGTTGTTTCAAAATATAGTTATGCCTGCATATATATTTAAATAGAATAAAAAAATATATAATTGCAATAATTACACTACATAGTACTTAAATTTTATTAAACAAAAGTTAAAATTGCCAAATTTTGGGAGATTGATAAGCCATTCATGGTTCATTAATAAATTCATCAACATAATTAGCAACTTTAAAAATAGCTGATTTGAACCAAGAAAAATAGTTAGAAACATTCAAAATCGAGCTATTATGAGTACTATTTGTATTATCATCAAAAGATTGAACGTGTTCATTTGGTATAAACTATAATGATGTATATACAAATAGGAGATAAAATATTAAAAATCACAGTATTGGCACATGGTTTTATGCCTACAATAATATTATTATCCAAATTAATTGTACCCTTTTGAACTGCCTTGAAAATAAAAAAATATAAATTGATATAGCATATGGGAAACAAATACTTTTTCAGCACAATCCCTTTTACTATACATTAGATGCATATAATTGCACGTTTTAGATGTCTTAATAATAATCAAGAATAAGCTTAATTAATATATGAATTGTAAAAATTTTACTTTGATTTTAATGATTGGGCCAAAATTACCCATATATCGTATAATCTGAGTAATGGAGCGTGGTTGAAAACCGATGATGGTGACCCATCGTTCAAGGTCTTCTTCCGGCAATAAACATCTATATGAAGATATTTAACTAAAATATATAAATAAACGATAAATATCACTTTGAGTTAGAATATGAGGATACATAGGTTCGATTATTGTTTACAGATTTATTAGCTCTGTTAGGATTGGTTTTCTTAGTATAAGAATCTACTGTAAATTCATCCTATTTTTATCAAAATGTAATAAATAAACATTTGAAAAACATTATGAATAAATATGCTATTACATTTTCAGAATGATGTCGTTTAGGTCTAGTAAATACAGTAAATGTAGCATTTTTTGATATCATATTGGAATTATTTTGACTATGTGATGAATAATCACTATTTTCATTATTTATAGATAAAGTAGGATCATTAAAATATAGACGATTACTATTAAAATCACTTTATAAATAATGAAAAAAAGTAAAACAAATATTGGAAACTCATTAACGCACTTGTAAGAGAAGTCATTTATATTTGATTGAACATTTGTCGATTGATTATGATCACCATTTGTGGGAATATTTAAATATTCATTGTGATAATCATTATGTGAACCAATTTTGTTTATATTCGATTTTTCATTATAACGACTACTATTATGATCATTATTTTTTGGTGAACTTTTTAGACGACTATTTCTTCGAACCCAACGTGCTTTCGCAAGTCTTGTACCACTGTAATTACGATTCTATCAATTATATAATCATTTAAAAAGAACATTTAGTTTAATAAAAACCAAAATCGCAAATACTTGATCTTTAAAAAGTGGATTATTTAGCATATAGAAATCTTGTGGTGGAATGACAACATCAACACCATGATCTCCTAGAACATCAGCAACAACAGAATTCTCTCTCACATAATTCTGATGTACTATTGACAACTGTTCATCACAATTACAGACACTATTTTCATTTTGGTTTATTGAACATGTAGGAAAATGTTTAAATGTATTATCAGGACTACATTGAATATAACGATTTGAAATTGAAGTGTTAAATGGTGATCCAATATCATCTTTTAGCATTTCGATATCTATTAAGCATATTAATATGAAAAAATTAAATTAACAAACAAAAATACCACCAATATTAGCATCGTCATTATTGAAGGATGGGTTAGGAATTGAATAATTACTGTGCTGAGAATTACCATCAAATAATACAATTTTTTGATGCATATAGAGAGTTTCTGATCGTTTTCCGGCTTCAGTATAGGAACGGATTACATCCGAAAAATATTGAGAGTGTCGCGGACAAATCATATATGGAAGTCCATTAGGTAATATGACTGTAGAATTGATATCAGATTTGTAGAAATTCTTTGTATAGGTATCAAAATAGATTTGTGTTCTTAGTTTTCTATATGTTGTTATATTGTCAACTAATCCACAATTACACGGAAGATTGTAATATTTAGCATTATTGATTGATACAGTTCCTGGTTGTTTAATTTGTGCAGATTCTGTAGGAAACCAGTCAACTACCTTTTTTTCACGATATCCCTCATTGTTATCCATTTCATTAAACCATGGATCTGATATAGTTTGGTCCATAAAATGTGAATTTCTATCTTCCATCACTTGACAACCACTAACTATATGAAATGACTCTACAAAATGTTTTGCGCAACCAGTGGCGCTTTGTTTTTACTCAAACGAAGGATTAGGATTTTACTCCTCTTCGATAGCTGTCGTTAATGTTCAAGATTACCATCCGGTTATCGAGTTCCAGTGAACAAAATATTAGCTATACAGTGATTTTCTCTCGAATTAATTTCCTATATATAGTACATTACGCTCATTTATCAATAAGCTCATTGTTAGGAATTTCTTAGAGATTGTAACACTTATTTAAAGTATTTATTTTATCGTTAGAGCTATTCTTTATTATAGGTGATTTTAGTTTATTACTAAAAGATCCAGATTTTTTTTAATCTAGTTATAAGTGTTTTCTCAAATAGAGCTGTTAAACAAATTCGTTTGCAAACTATTTTGCTTATAAATGTGCAAAGCGTTCACGTGATGATTACATAACGTTAATGTTTTATTCCAACACTGTTGACTGACCTACCAAATAGTGCATTTTTGAAAATGATAATGAAGTGGTTACCAATTTTTTAAAATTAAATCTGATATATGTTTAATATAAAGATTATTCTTTACAGTATAGCGACATCACCTGTCTGTCAATTGCTTACATTGCACATATGCCAAATGTCTACAATGCTCTAGTTTCCTGCATAAAAAGCAAATAGTTCAAATAATCTATTTACAACATCTTAATAAAATGTTTTAAAAAATTTTCTTTAATCAAAAATACTCAGAAATACGTTAATTATTGGGAACGTTCTTGTATGATGCGTAACAGACCAATAGTGGAAAGAGACTGGTTATATCCAATTTGCGCATGCGTACATTGCATATTTCAATAAAGAGTATATAAAGTTGAAATATTGGGGTTATTTCAGTCATTGTCTCAAAAAATTACTTTATATTAAAGAAAAAATTACAAATAGAAAAAAAATAAGATATAAAGTTCATATAAGAAATGTCATACTTTATAAATATATATAACTTTTTATTGTGAAGAAACAGCATTAAGGGTCTATTCTTTTGTGAAGTTAAAACTTTGTTAAAACAAATCCAAGTATCTACACTACCCCATATATCATCTTAATTATTTTAAATAAATTATATATCAGTTTTGCAAATATGGTAATACTGCTAATTTACACTTGATATAGTTTGAGTACGCATTTTGAAATTTTTTAACATTAGTAGTTTTGCATGCATTTCTTTTACCCAAAAATAATAAAAATATCATGTTATAAAATTTATAGAGGCGTATATAGTTATCTTGCATATAATTCAAGTATAGAGTAAATTTTCTTCAAGGTTTGTGTTTCTGTTATAACCCTACAATCTATTAATGTAGGAATAAGATATTGAAAATGTGTGAAATTATAAAAATATTGAATTTTTTTCAAAGATATATTTAGTTATATAAGTAAATTTATATCTAATATAAGATTTGATTCATTCTCCGAGATTATTGAGTATTATTTTTCTAAATAAAGCAATAAATAATTCGGATTATTGTTTATATGAGAAGACGAAATAATTTGTTTACGTCTTTAATTTAATAAATATAATATTTGAGCTTTGTTTTTTGCAATAAGCCTTTAGCCCTAATTTTAAAAGATATATTAAGTTTAATTTTAGAATGGCAATAAGAAAGACAAGCAGTAGATATTATTGTTGATTGTTCATATGTATGAATCAAATCTATTCATAAATGAAATCCCAAAAATAACCGATAGTCATAATTCTATTTATCAGTTTAACTAATAGCTGATAAATTGTAGAGTATATTAATTTTGTAGAAAAAAAATAATTGATGACACAACATTTATTAACATTATTGGTTGTAATAATTTCAACTCTACATGCAGGTATATTCAACGTAGTTATTGGCATTAAATAGTTATTATTGACATGAATATAGTTTCCCTTTATAAATATAAAATTGACAGATCCGTAACAGATGGCAGTGATACTATTCGTATTAATTTGCGTGGGGATGCAAATGATAAGTGTGTTTTCCACCTTTTAACACACAAAAATGATACACTATTGTATGAACCTATTAAAGTCCAAGGAGCTCAAGAATTAGAAGTAAGCTGTAAAGGTTTGTATAATTTTGTTGTTCCACATCCTAGAGATATCTATTATATTAAATTAAAATCCAGCAGCTCTCAAGCCAGTGTTTTTTTAACACTTCGCCACAGTAAACTTATTCATATTACTAGCCTAAATTAAATCTTAATAGTTTTTGAAAAACCTGTATTTGCAAAGGCTTTTTTAGAGGATAAAAAAATCAAGTTTTCTACTTTCAAGTTATGTTCTAGTGATGTTATTTGCCAAATAAGAGAAAATAACATACCTATAAAATATATAGCAGCAAGTCGTATCTGCAATCATTATGGAAGCTTATCAACTGAATTTACAACTACAAAAGATCGTTTAAAACTTTACTGTGGTAATGAACAATCACCTTTATATGTCTATGTTAAAGATACTCATTTACTTGAAAATCAACAAGCTAAACAATTTGCTGTAACTGTATCAAAAGGAAATCCAAACACTAAACTTGAAATTAAATTTGCAAATCCAGATCCTTCTGAAATTTGTGAATTTAAAGTAAAAGAAGGAAATGGTGCTGATTGGAATACAAATTGTGGTTACACTCCAGATGCTGGTGCCACTACAGTATGTTTCCGAAAATGTGACAATGTTACAATGACAATAACAGCTGGAGCTGAAACCAGCTATACATTGTACTTGAAAACTAAACACATGGTATCAGGATTTGAAAACACATATATAAGTAATTTAATTGATCATTAGAAAACAATTTAGTAAAAAAATTTAGTTGGAAAGAATGAAATTGAGTTTGAAGATAAAACGCACACAACAATTACTCTCAGACTTGATTTGTTAGCTGAAGCTGGGCACATATGTGAAATGTCACTATTTCACACCAAATATCCTGGTTATGAAATGAAGCATATTTGTGGTGAGGATGGAGAAAAACCATGTGATAATCGTTGTACAGTAAAAACATTACAAGGTCTTATTCCACGTACACAATATCGATTGGTAGTGAAAAGAAAGGAAGGTCAGGTAATAAGCCTGATTTTTAAAACAGATGCAGCTGAATTAGTTAACATCAAACACTATTCTGGACCAAATTCAGTAGTTATACATCCATCTACTGATTCATTAGCTCACAAAACATATTGTATGATTTTCATTAAAATGAAAAATTACAAATCTTATGTTCCAGCAAGATGTATACACAGTGATCGATGTGTAAATACATGCAATTCAGTATTTGAAGTAATTGGTTTGAAGCCATCACAAACATACGATATTAAAGTGTTTCCATTTTCTCACTATGAAGATAAATTTTTTCAAATAACTACAGGTAGTTGTTGTACATTAAACCCATTAAAAAATTATTAACTTAACTTAGCAAGCTATCTAAATGACTTTTCTGTTGAACTCACTGATATTGGAGGTGGACAAATTAAAGCTAATATCCATGGAATAGATCTAAATTATGCTTATTGCGATTTTTCTTTATATGCTCCTAAAGAAAAAGAAAATAGGTTGCAGCTAGCCAAGTTTTGTGATTATACTACAGATTGTAGCGTTGAATGCAAAAATGGTTTTATTTTTGATACAAAAACTCAGCCATCCGTTTCTCAATTCAATGTTCGTGTGAGACATTTTGGTGTTAGTAAATCATATGCTAAAAAACCTAAAGTTCCTCAATATGTCAACTTGTTAGTCTCACCCAACAATGATCCATATATCGAAGAAGATTTTGAAACTGTTAGATTATCACAAGATCAAGCAGATAATTTCAATAGAGATGAACAAGAACATATGAATCCAGTTCATTTAACTATTGATGATAATACACATTCACAGGAATTAATTAATATAAGAAGACGAAAAAAGCGCACTGCAGATAGTTCTCATGTTATCCACATGGATACAACCCATTCATCTAATCAAGTTGATGTAAATGATAACAGCAATGCTAAAAAGAGTAAATTATAAAATTTTGTAATTTTTAAGGTTCATTATGTACATTCAATTTATAAAAGACATCATTTCCGTATTTTACTAATAAAATTGCATCTACATGTTGATTATAAAAAATTGAATGAATTTTTATATTAAAAAAAAATATTACGGCTGATAAATAAGCATAATTCGATTTCAATCTTATTTAGAATAGATCTTAAACATTAAAAGCATTAATGCTAAGCAAAATACTTGAAGAGTTTTATAACCTAAAAATTAAATTTTCTTTTTTTAAATTATTGGTTAAAAATGAGAAATAACTATAAAGACACATTAAAATTGATATAAGCTAAAGATAATTAAAATATTAATGTACTTATTATATTTTATTTACATAGACAGAAAACAAAGATTTACCATTACAAAACAGAACGGAGTGATCCATGTAAGTTGTTATCATTTCTATATTTGTATGATATTCAAATAATAAATTAGGGTAAAACAGTGACCATTCACAAAAAGGATGATAGGTATGCTTTTACATTACTAAATAGACATTAATATGCTTTTACGTTACATTATAAAATTTTAATACTAGTTCTAATCAAAATCCAAATACAATCACATCAAGCACCAAAAAAGATAAAGCTCCTGTTAGCGGTATACATAATTAATCATTGATTACATTAAAAATACATAATATAAAATTTAAGCTGGACAAAAGGGATCTGCAGCTAAATCATCATCAAAGTATATATTCTACTATTTTATGCAATTTATTTAGCCTAAAATTTTATTATTAATTTAGAGAAACGCCTATAATTGCTGGAGTGTAAGTTACATTATTCATTCCTTTTTAAAAATATACTCTTTTATTAAATAGTATAATGCTTGTCATTGTATTGCTACTGATAGCTATTATCGGAGTGTATTACAAGAAATATGGATCAGGTAGCAGCACTGTTTATGCTGTTGCTCACGTCTCAAAATAAGACATTTGAAGCATTTTTCTTACAATCTAAATTATATTTAAATATAAATTATAATTCTTTTAGCCTAATTTTTACTTATTTTTATTTTCAACCATGCTATTCATTAAGCAACCCATCATTACTCATGTACAATCATACTCAAAGATTATTGTTGCGCATGCCTCATCAAATTCATCAATTTTTATTATATAAATGTTGATAAGCTATAAAATAGTGTAAACATGTTATATATTTCTTTGAAATGAAATTTATAGTAAAATAATCAAATATAACAAAAACTGAATCCTAGAATGCCATAACAAGCATGCGCAGATATTGAGTATTGTTTTATGGAGTTTACTGTATTGGGATTAGTAATTCTACTGTATTTTTTTGGTTTTACAGTGTGTAACAATAAATTACTCGTCTGTTCACACAGTATTGATGGATGGAAAAGCTCTGAATATCGAGGAAATATTAAAATAACTCGATCTAACAATATGGTTGGTATGATAAAAGAAAATAACCATATAATCTCAGATAAAATGTATCAAAAATTGAATAAAATTGATGATGGCTATTACTGTATAGAGTGTAAATTGAATAGTGATTTAAATAGAACCTACTCATCATGCATTAATATCACACAACTTAAAGAAGTAAATTATCAACATTTATTGATTGGGCATTTCATGGAAAAGACAAATGATGAACTAATTGCACTTTCTATTGTTTCTAATTCAAATAGTAAAAATTCATTTTCAAAAAGTATAATAATAATAAAACGTTATAGTTAATAGTGATTGAATTTTAATAGATATAATGTTATTTGATACAAAAGTAGTATTTCCTGAAGAACTTCCACCTGTCAATTTAAAAAATTACAAAAAAGATCTTATCAAGTTGACAAAACAACGAGAGGAAGAGGAAAGTAAACCATTCTATATTAGATATTGGTATATATTTCTTATACCAATTTTAATATCACTCATACTACCGAGATAGAAAATGTTTTCAATTTTATTTATTAAAGTATATTGTACTTATTTTATTAAGAAATGTAACCTAAATGTGGTAATTTTTATTTTTGGTATCAATAATAAAAGTGTTTCTATATTTGCTAGAGCCTCGATGTTCTAGGAGAATTTTAAATGGCTCTTATATAACTGCATCAATTGTGAAAAAGACTAATAAGTAATATCAATGTCAAAACTTACATATTTTACGTATTCTTTTTATCTTAAATAAGTGTTTATTCATTCAACAGTGATACCTTATGTAATACTGTAAGTTTTGTTATGTAGTTTAAATAATGTTTTATTTAAAATTTACTTGCTTTATTATATTAAGCAATTTTATTATAGTTTATTATTTTTCTTAAAAATTAAATAAATAAAATACAAAACTATTTAATTGATATACAATATTAACTAAAAATAATAGTTTAAAACATGTATGTTTGTTATAATACAACATTTATCCCTAATTTTATGGGTTTTACAAGAGAAATGCGGCTGATTTTGCATGATTTTATAAAATAAAATACCAGTAAAAATTTTAAATACTATATTTTAAATTATTAAAAAAAAATAGAAAATAAGCAGTCTTGGTACTTACAGATAATGTCTCATTCATTCACTATAACAATAGGTTAACTATTGACTTGATAAATATGCAAGCAATAAAAAATATGATACAATATGTTACACTTTTTAATTTAAGGCTCAACTTATTAAGGTTTATTCTATACACAAACGAAATTAACAGTGCATTATACCGCTGAAAGTGCAGGGAAACAAATTTCTTCCAATATTTTAAGAAAAAAAAAACTATAATTTTAATGGAATAACTAATTTATTCATGCAGTCAGTTATCTTGATTGTTTAATTATTTAATTTTAATTTTTATTGAGCATACATGCTTTTTTGATCAGGTGAATCAAATTCAGGAGCAGGAATCCAAGTAGTAGCGATCCATTTCTCACCTTTGATCACATCACATCCACCATGAAGAGAGTTTTTATCCAATTCTCCAAGAAATCCATCACTAGTGATATAATGATTGTACCATAATGCTAAAGTTCCTTTTTTAGGTTTAATAACAATGTTAGCTTTGTGGCAAAATTTGCTTAGGTTATACATATCACCTTCTTTTCGTTGCATAAATTTCTTAATATAATTCAAAACACTTAAAATATCAAAACAATTTATACAAGCTCATCAAATTGATTATCACCAGCTGCTGGAAAAGCGGTTTCACCACCTTCTTCTGGATCATTTAAAAAGTAGAGAGCAGTCATGTATCTTTTTTTTAAATGGTTAAAAAAAATACTACTGACATTAATGAAAGCCACCAACCTGCATATTCTGCATGATGTACCAGTAGGAATATCATCACTATATTGGCAGCATTGTAACTTAGAAAATTCTTTTCTTGATTGAGAATCATAATGTGCAAAATAATGACCTCTTTTACCATATCTAACCACCTACAACATTTATGGCAAATGTGTACACACATTTGGTTAATTATACTTGATATGGTTCTGATTGAGCAACTATATCTTTTGGAAGTTTTGTTATTTTTTCAAGTCTATAAAAATTGAAAGAAAAATATATATTATATATTATTTTGTGATAAAACTTGTCACTTTTCAAGAATTCCATTAAGAATAGTATCGTTCATTGCATGTGGATTAATCCAAACTTGATCACTTGTTCTATCTCTGTGGTGAGGATGTGTGTTACGAATATCATGCAAATATTCAGCCATTCCAGCGGAATTAATTTTTGAAAATGATTCTTTGGTTATGTAAAGTTTTTCATTTTCTTTTTCTAGGGATACATTAAATTTTTCAATTCTATTAGATAAAGCATAAAAAGACACCATATTTGATTAAAAATTATTACATTTTGTCGACTTCATTATCATCCAAATAAAGAAAATGTCTTTTCTCAGCAATTGTTTTAATCTTTAATCATTGTTAGAGTGAGAAAACGTGTAATAAATTTAGACAGAGAAAATTACTTCATCAGGTACACAAATTTTACCATCACCATCTATATCCCAATATTCAAAATAAGTACCTTTAGCAGTTGTAGATTTTCGATAGTCACGATTTTCAAGTGATTTTTGATCCATATGAAGATCACTTGAATGTAGACCAAACTCAATAGCCAGTGACTTGATATGATCACATTCTTCATCAGATAAAAACCCATCCATTTCTTAAATTTGTGTAATAAGTCGATTCTATGATTTATAAATTAATTACTAAATATAGGTGGGTAAAGTGACAGAGTTTCAAGTTTTCTTTCTATATTTGGTGCAATTTCCACTGTTTGTATATGTCCAATCTGGTATAATGATAAAATATTTAAATAATGTTAATAAAAATTCATTTTAATTTATTTAATATTTAAAATGTAGTATTTAATAATTAATTTTAATTAACCATAGTTTAATATTTATTTTAAAGACATTTGTGGACAATAATTTTTGCAAGATTATTATTACTGTAACAGGATCAATTCTTGTTAAAGGTCCTTTAGATAAGTTGGCCCCTTTTTGTGCTGTATAACACACACCATCTTCACATTTTTCTAATGTTATGTTTTTTATGTCTTTAATATTCAAATCATCTAGAATTCCTTCACAAGTTATTATTGGAATCAAAAATAATATTGTTTTAGGTATCCTTTTCAGCATTGTTTTTGTTGATTATTTGTTAACAAATTTGTTTTTAAGGTGTAAATATTCTTTTAACAAAAACTTAAGAGGAACGCTATTTGGGTGTTGATTCTACATGGATTTTTACTCTATCGAGCTTTTTTATTGAGTCATTCAATATCAATCTATTATTCCGAATATCAAATGAATTGTATTGTGTAATAATAGTAGAATATGATTTACACAATGTGTAAGCGTTACACTCCATTGACAATTGTTGTAACCTGCATATTTTGTTGAATTGTTACACTTTACATGAATCTGTTGGCTTTTTTTATTTGCTGTAGTGGTTACTAATAGCGTCCCTATCATACTTATTCTATTTATTTATGATTTCTTTATAATAAACCCTTAAATATATGTTTATAAAATATTTTTGAATTTAACAATAGGATATTATATCATAATAAGAAATTAATAAGCTAAAAAGATAATTTTCAGCTGTTTCATATAAAGTTGACAGTAAGCACTAGGGACGAAATAAATGATAGTTGTTGTATTATAAATTTTATAAAAAAAAAATTTCAATTTTTTTATGGGTTTAAAAAAGGAAAAGATTTAATAGCTAAATATTTATAAATAAATGTGTCACTAGTATATATAGATTATAGATATTGGTTTATTATTCATTTATAACAATGAATTTTAATCAAATACTATATATAAAATTATCAACTAGACTAATAAAAACATTTTTACACAATAATGGTATTAAATTTTTTAAAAATTGGTAAAAATACGCCATTTTAAAACTTATTTATTTTAAAATAATGTTTGTATATGTATTCGACCGTTAGATTTTAAAAGGTATATTTTGGAATATTTTTTACTCATAAGATGCTTTATTAAATTTAAAATAAGCTAAACGTATTTAAATTCTCTAAAGGAATTAATTATAATAAAAATAAATCAACACAAGTTAGTTGTGAAAAAACATAATTTTTTCATTTAAAGACAAAAAAAATGGTTATTCTATTATTAAATCTATAAAATAAGATCAATAATGAGCATTAAAATACTTTATTTTGTGTTAAATTTATGTTTAATCATAAATTAATAAGCTTTATATAAATAAATACATTAAATTTGGTATCTATTTTAAAGAAATAATAATATGAAAGATTATACCTTTATTAATATTAAAAAATATAATTAATTTTAATATATTTTTAAACAAAAAAATATTATAAATTATTTATTATTTTGATCAAAATATTCAATTTACTCTTATACTGGCATAAAGCAATAGAAATCAACTATCACCAGGATAACCAAAATCCTAATCTATCTATATGGTTGTCTTTATATTTATTAAAAGGAAATAAAAATAACCTTTTACAACAAAATCTACAATGGCTTATATATAAATATAAGTCATGATAAAAAAAAGCATATAACATATATTATTTAAAATAGAATTGATGTATATATTACATTAAAGAATTTATAGAGCTATATTTTCTTTTTAAGAAAAATCAATCTTCCAATAATTCCAATAATAATAGAAAATGTTAGCACCAAGCATATTATGATAATGGAAATTTCTAAATGAATATTATAATGAGTCATTGCAGTAGATAGGAGTTGATAACTACTGTAAGTAAGTGAATATTGATTGTTTTTTAAATATGGCACAACAATACCAGTTTCTAAAATATCTGGATCGTTTATTAGAGTGCATTCTTGCATATTATTACAATGGTAGCCCCAACAAGATTTTCCAATATAAAAAATAGTATCACATGGTTCAATTTTACAGCAACTATTATAGCATTGTGTAATATTTCTATATGATTAATAAAGAAATGTTTTAAAAAAACGACAAAAGAACTTGAATATGCCAAGAAATTTATGAAAATTATTGGAATTTAGTGTTTGAAGGTTGGTAGCAGTAAAAAAGGTAATCTTTAACAAATCATTACATGGAGTAACAGCTTTAAATTCAGGAACTTAAATACAAAATTTTATTATTAATAATAATAATAATAATGATATAAAAATGTATAAATTGAAATACATTCATCAAATGGACTTCTTGTAATATATGTGATAGTAGAGAGTATGTTGTTAGTTTCATAGAGTAGGCAATGAATAGGTTCTTTACATATTTGAATGTAGCATGCATCTTCTTCCAAATATGCAATATCACAATTTTCAAAAATACAGCATCTAGAAACACATTCAATCATACTAAATGCTGATCCTTGAAATTTAGCTAAATCTATTAATAATTTTATGTATTAAATATATTCAAATATATGTAGAAACTTTTTGATTGATTTTTCATAAGGGTTCCAACTAATGAACTATGGCTATAACATTTGTAGGTGATATTATTGTAGTTACCAATTTGAATTTCTATAATAATATTAACATATTTATCAACTAAAAATTTAACATATAGACCAGTTATTTGTGAATTGTTGGTTGTAATAAGTTGATTGTTATGAAGAATAATTACAGTAGAATTTAGATTCTTTTTCGATCCATTATTTTCAGGCAATGATTCAACAGAGCAGGAAAAATTACTAAAACAACTAATTCCCAAACATAATTTATCAATATAGTAAATTATATTTGAATGAGTTTGAAGACTACAAGCAGATTGTATACAATCGTCAACAGTATCAAGATGACCTAAATTAACATAAGTACCAGCATCTAATCCTCTTGTTAGACGTGAATTTGGCATAATATTTACAGCATAGCATTCATTTGGTGAGTCAATCACTAAGAAAACGATTTAAAAAAACCTAATATGATAATATTTAGCAAATAACCTGCTTTAAATGAATTTGTTGTTATAAGGAGGTTGTTGTTGAATAATGTATTTGTTTTAATGTAACCACAATCGCCCAGATTTCCCATACATTTAACAGCAAAACAAGAGTTTTTTAGAATAATTACTGCATTACAGTTAGAATTTTCCACCATCACACAGAAAACCTTGCAACGTGTTATATTGTTTGTGTTATCCAACAGTATGAATTCAACATTTGTTGATATATTTAAAAATTGAACATCATGTAGTATAGTGAAATTTTGAAAGGCTTGTCGATAGTTTATGTTATTTAGTTTGAAAATTGATGTTGATGCTATAAATATTTTAAATTCAAGGATTTTTAAAAAAAAACAATCTTATTTTTAGTCCAGTATCTATGTTAAAAATATGACAATGTTGTAAGGATTAAATACTAACTTTTTAAAAATATTAATAAAAATAATTATTTACACGTTAGATTGATTAATTATAATAAAATGTAGGCATTTAAAATTATTGAAAAAACTTTATGACATGCACTATTCATGTCATTGTAGAAGTTATATATTGAATATTGCAACAGCAAATGTTAAGACAAAAAATTCACAAAAAAAACATTTAAAATTACATTCAAAAATTTATAATATAATAAATGTATAAATTAATTAGTAAAAAAAGCTGATTTATAATAATATCCTGCATGAAAAAGAACAAATTTCTAAGAATACTATTTAGAAATCTAATACCGTAATTATTTAGACGTTAACAAAAATTTTTTAACAATCAATTTCTATGTATCTTTAAATTTGGTATAAAAACTAATAAAACTTGTACAG
Source organism: Kudoa iwatai (assembly GCA_001407235.2). Classification (NCBI taxonomy): domain Eukaryota; kingdom Metazoa; phylum Cnidaria; class Myxozoa; order Multivalvulida; family Kudoidae; genus Kudoa; species Kudoa iwatai. Next base: position 49,603 of record JRUX01001470.1, read on the forward strand.
CTAACTAATTTTATAATAAAATATTTAAATTTATCTATAACTCTATATGTCAAACAACTTTTATTTATAATTTAACAAATAAATAAATAATAATTACTCTCATTTTAAATTGCAATGTATCCTCATCAATTTCAAAATTAAATTATTGATACGATTGTTGTCGAAAATACTCGATATAAATAGTACATAGATACTCTATTCTATTATAATCAATATACTCTCAATATTGTTCTTTATATAATCGTCGTATAGAAATGTATGAATTGAAACTGTTGGTTGTATATGTTGACCAAAATAAGGCCTTAATGGGCATATACTTAATGATTTACAATAGAATAAGTAGCAGCTATGGTTGAAATGGAATATAACATTGCAATATAAGTGATCAATTTCATTAAAATTAGATGTTTCACAGCATACTTTTTGGCATAAATTGATATCCTCAACATTGTTAATTGTATCCATTAAAGAAAGGCCGTTCATTGATATCTTAGAAATTACTATTGTATTTTGAATAGGATTTTCAAATTTACATTTTGTATCAAATTCTGAATATAGATCACTATCTTAATAAAATTAAACATGCATATAATTTTAAAATATCCTATAAATTAGATTATTGTTATGCTAGAAGTAACTTTTATCGTATTCTCGGTTGCGCAAGCGCATTACAATACCAAAACAAGAAAGATGAACATTACAACAATAAAATTCATCTACCATATAATTCACTAAATTTATAAAAAAAAAATAGACTATCAAATCACTTATAAATGAGTTATTTTGATAGTTGTTCTGCTCTTATAAATTTACAGATATGGGTATGGTTGTTGAAAACTTTTCAAATGAAATTATTACAAATGTTTTTAATTAAAGGTTGAATTCAATTATATTTTTATGATATTTAATCATATTTCTTTGTAAAAATTAATCTAATGGGAAAATGAATAAAAATTACTTTTTAAAATAGCAACATATTCATTAGACAAGATATCAGTGGAATTGGATGTGATGACATGGCATGATTTATGATTGATACCGCAATCTACTGCATAACAGCTTCCATTGATAACGTAGGCGGTATTTTTTATGGATTCTGTTTGACATACCCTTTATTGATTATTTTATAGTGATATTGTGTGTGTATGTGTTTGTGTTATTCTAGAAAAAATATTACATGTTAGCACATTCAAATATTTGTAGCTGATGTGGATAATTTAGTTCTCCCATATAGAATAGATGATTTGGTGAAATTATTCGCATATTTTTGTACACTTTTTCATATAGGCAAGCTTCCGGTTTTAATATAGTACTTCTTTTTGACATTGTGTTATTTACTATAATATAAAATTAATTCATATACTAAATTGATACAATTTATTGATAATATTTAAATGTATAATATTATATTACTTAAATGTAATTTTTATTATAATTAATCATTTCATCACAAATCATTCTATATTTTAAAAATATATTGCTTAATATAGGGTTTCATTATTAGACGTTGTCATGCTAACACACTATATACACTTTAACTATGGAATAGGTTGATTATAAAAGATGATTTTAAAAAAAAATAGATTAAAATATTAATATAAAACTATGTAGATATATTGTAATAATAATGATAATAAATAAATTAATATTTTACCCATTTTAAAATGAATTTTATATTTGATCCCTTTCTCTTCACCACTTGTTTCAAACAATATAGTAACACTATTAGATGTCGATAAATATTTTTGTGGATGTTTTAACTTGCATATTTTATCTATAATACGCCCAGATTCAGATTCTTTTATTATAAGAGTAGTTTTTTGGCATGATAGTTCATCATCAGAGTCTCCAACAATAAATTCTTCAATTTTCATTTCAATAACTTCATTATTTTTTCCAGTTATTTTCCATTTAGATGAAACTGGTTGTTTATATAAACTTGGATAATGAGGGCTTAATATAGTACCACTTTTATACCATACATTACCACCAGAATCTATTTTTAATTATTATTATTATTCTATTTAACTGAAATAATTACAATAACGATCTGCAACACATTTAGTTGATTCTATTTTAATTTCATCATCACTTAAAATTCTATCAAATATAACAAATTCATCAATAGATCCATAAAATTGACTATCATTTTGGTTAGAGCCTATGAGAATGATTCCTTCCCAATCTTTAGGAATATAGCCGTTTCCATGGTATCTCGCTTTAAGTGTACCATTCACATAGATAGAAGCAATACCATTACTAGTAAAGTTGACAATTTTGTAAGTAGCAACAATATGATTCCATACTAGAGGTTTAATAATTTCAGCCTCTATATATTTATTATTATTAAATATAAATTTATCTAATAGATTAAATGTGAAAATAATTTTTTTTTGAGAAAAACACTAATTGAATGGTATCAGTAACAATATTTATATAAATATATATTTTTTTAGAATAAATTGAGTATTTAGTGATACAAATAAGACTAAAATTACCAGTTTGAGCTTCATATCCAACAGTACCAATTTGTTTAACATATTTCCAACGAATTGATCCATCTTTTAAAATATCCAAGTTAAGTTGATTGAAAAAAGGATCAGGATGTAATCCAGTAACTGAAAAAATTGGATTTATATCATTTAATTGATCAGCTTTTACATATGCCATTACAGTTATTTTTAATTTTGGTATATATATCATTTTATTGGATTGTAATTCAACATGATCTCCATGTTCAGTTAATTTAATAACATGTCTACATGACCAATGTTCATCTTTAATAGATGCATGTTGTTTTAAAAAACCATTACTATCCATAAGACTTCTATCAATAATAATATTGCTGGCTGTATTAAGATCGTAATCTTCAGCATCCAAATGTACTAAACGTCCATCAGATGGATGTTCTATATTAGTACGAGTTTCCCCACGAACTATTTCTTTTCCTATATCTAATTTTATTAATGTTTATTGATTACAAATGAATTTAAATTACTATGATAGTTTTGAGTTGTTGTTAAAAATTCATTTTCACTTCCAATATCTCCAAAATTACTATCACCATCAATCAGGTCTGTGTTTACATCTGATACCATATTTGATCCTTCTTTTAACAAACTAATAATAATATTTGGACTAATTCTATTTTTGTGGATATCTGACTTTGATTTGACATGTATTCTAACATTTTTTATTCCATTTTTTTTATTTATTAATGCTTTTTTAGGAAATATACCATTTTTGGAGTATAAAAAGTCCTATACAACCATCAATAGATAGTCATTAGAATAATAACAAATATACCAAAGGAGATGGAAATAATGGTGAACTAATATAATACCAATCAATATTATCTGATGTATAATACACATTAAACATGTATGAGGTTGGTATATTATTGTTATCATTTATAGGGAAGAACATAAATCCACAAACAGAAGGATTATTTTCAATTGATATTTCAAATGTGCCTATCATAGACAAGTAATATAAAATTATTATATGTATTTTATCACATAACATTTTTTTTCAAAATAATACCTCCTTTTATTCTTTTAGAATCATTAACTGTGTAGTTAACTCTTGAAGATCCGCATGTGTCTTCAACATCCTCTTTAATATCATTATTTCCATTATTATGGTGTTTCTTGCCTTCTTTACATAAAATACAATATTTCGATTTATTATAAAAATATTAATATTAATTTTTCTATGGCTAAAAAATTTAATTTTACCATTTTTAAATGAAATTAGTTTTTTTTAATATTTTTATCCATTAAACTGTCATCTTTTATATATTTATTGGTAAAAAAAGTATTATATATTAAAATTAATATGTAATAAAATTAAATACAAGTACTTTTTAATGGTTCATCAGAAATATATTCCTGTGGGGAAAATATTTCATTCTTACTATCAGAATAATCCCCTAGAATTGAGTCATTCCAAGTATTTTCTGATTTAGATGAAAAATATTCAATATTTTTTAATTGTTTAAGAAGTCTATCAACATAACTATCATTAAATAGAAATTTATTTTTATTAATAAGGTGGTTAGGCTCATCATGGTAAGAATATAAAGAATCATCATTAGTTGGTAAAATAAAGCCATCATTATCAGATTCATTCATTTCTTCTTTATATTGATAACTATCTAAGTTAGAATTTTATAAAATACCCATAGCCATTTATATTATATATTTTTTTTTGTAATATATTACTAGATATACAATTATTATTTTCATATAATATTAGAAATAATAAAACCAATATATTCACATAATACATCGTGAATGTCAATATTCATAAATTTGATTAAGCAATTTTATTTTTTAATCAACAACTTAATATTACCATAGGAATAAATGTTGGTATGTGATGATTATTTTATATGTTTACACCTATAGAGTTGTTTCTAACAATCCTAAGCGTTTTTTTATTACTATGAATTGAGCTGTTAAAATTATCATTTTTGAATATATACATATATAAAATATTCAATAAAATATTTTTTACTAACGTTATGTACATTATATATATTTTTTTTAATTGATCATTCATTTAATAATAAAAAAATAATAATTTTTATTCAGTATTGTAATTTAAAGTGTTTTTTTGCCTTATTATTTAACTTTATGACACTATATTTATGATAAATAATATATTCTAGCCAATAATATTATTTTTTAGTATTTTATTACTTAAACCAATAAATTTACTTATAGTTTAGAATTTTTGATAAAATTTCTATGACTAATTATAGAATCTATAAGTTTTTTCTACTTGGACACATAAAACTAATAAATATTATTATCATAATTAAATAAATATATATATATATATATGCGTTAAAAATTTAAACTACGATAGCTATAGGATTAATACGAAAATTAATATTATTCTGCTTGTGTATATTAAATATGAATTTTTTTACAATAAAACCTGTTTTTATACATTAAATATAAAATATATGTTTAATAATTATGTTAAAATAAATAAAAACTAATTAATTCAAAATGTTAGATGTTTATAAAAATCAATAGGATGAAAATAGGAGTTTAGTCCCTATTAATCAGTGTACATTAAATATAACCTTATTAAAGGTTTTAATTTAGATAACTAAAATTTTGTCAAATTTATGACTTTTTTTAATCCATTAGAATTATTTTAATAGAATTAATTACTTAATATAATCATCTGGCTTCCTTTAATGTATATTTTACAGCATAAAATTTTGTATGAGCTAGATATTATAGTTATTATAACGATAACATGCATTAATATAGGTAATATATTAAAATAAACCTTATCTTTACTATATTAACTTATTAAAAATAGTTTCTTCATTATCAATTATGAGTTTAAATACGAGTATAGATCTAAACTATAATTATCTAATGTATAATTGATAGAAAATAAAGAGAAAGTTTTATAAACATAAATCATTTACAAAAAACTCATAAAAATTTAATATTTATAATATTTTAGAAGTAAATATAAAATATATGTTAGTTTATATGATTTTATAAGAATATTTTATCCGTATTAAAATTTATATTTAAAAACACCTTTTCTCTTTAAATAGTTTTATTTCATTTTTAGTAGTATATTATCATGAATAGAATACATTCCCAAGTTAGATAGAAATAATATCATTAATAAAAACATATAAAATTCATAAATGATTGTTAAATATATCGGTATTTTCTACACAATACTTATATTAAACATTAATAGGCTTAATTATGTGAAATGAAACTTAAAAATTCCTTAAAAATAGTAAAAAATATACATACAAGAATATTTTGTAATAAAATAACTTAAAAGCTAATGAATATTTGTATTTTAATTAATAAAGATTCATTCAATTAAAGGATTACTATTTTTATCTAAAATATCGTTATGTATTAATTTCAAATATGAGAACTAAACATTAATAAATTATTCATACCCCAAAATAATATTTTAAGTATTTATATCTATATATTATAATATAAAAACAACATTTATAATATAATAGGTAATGTCTAGGTATATTAATCATTAAATAACAGGATATATACTAACAAAATATTCAAATTTTAGTAACAAATCAAAATAATATATAAAAAATAATGATTTAATGGCCCACTTTAACAAATTTTCTTTTATATATATATTAAAATTTAATAATGAAATAAAATTTGACATATATTGATAGCTTATTTAATATATATTCACTGATTTTTAATTAATTATTGTATTTAAAAATTAAAATGTAACAAATAATTCTTTTTCATTTAGCATGCTATTTAATTTCGCTATGTTATATAAATATAAATATTCAATAAATAAATATATTTCATTTATTTTATAAAAAAATAATTTATAAATTATTTTTTTATATAAAAATGGATAAATCTGAATTTATAGCATCAATTTGTGTACATGAAATTCATTTGGGATCATTCGTGTTAAACAAAGCTAGTTTAAACAATAATAAAAATGTTTATTTGAGTTTTGTTTTTTTCTATTCATTCTCAGTTATATCATTTTTTATCCATAGTGTACTTATTTTAAAATTGGTTGTTAATGTAATTTTATTATTAGTATTTTATTTTTTATAACTATATTTATGGTTAAACTATACTATGTTGTGATAGGATGAAAAAAAATAAGCAAAAAAACAAGAAAAATCAACCAAAATGTGAAACAGTAATCATAATTTAAGTTTATGGCTATTTAAAATAAATTAATTTTTATATTTGAATAAAGGCTGAATATGAAAATGTGACACATTATTATGATCAACCAGCTTCTTCACAAACCTATTGGAACACTAATGAGCAGATAAAAGAAATGAATGAACTTTTTAAGAAATCCCTATCAAGTCTAGGACAAATAAAGACAAAGATTGATAAATTAGAGCAATATTCATCCAAAATGGGTATACAACATCACAATGATCATATCTGTCCATTTTATTATCATATGGAAAATCATGTTTCACCACCACTTAACAACAATATTAATGAATATGCATACTATCACGGTGAAAATAAGCCACAAACTACTCATTTATCCTTTAGAAAATTTATGAATTTAGATAAAAATAGTGTTGAAATACAAAGTGAACCATCTGTTAATTTAAAAAAAAACAATGAAAAACAAAAATTAGTTATTGATCTTAACAATGCTGCTGTAAACCAAGAAAATAAAACTACTTTTAAACATTCTCAACTACATAATAAACATCATCGTATATTTACATATATATATTACTTTCTAATTTATATATATATGTATATTTAGACAAAGTTCATCCAGATAATACATATAGTAATCATCAACCATTAAATAAACACAAAAAAGCTACATTTTACACTACCAACATTCATAATTTTAATGAAACGTATCCAAATCATACAAATGTTAAATACTACCAACCAAACACTAATTTTGAATCTGATTATTATACAATATCACAAAAACAGCCAAAAGATAAAACAACATCTCTAAATTGTTGCAAAAAAAGAAAGAAGGAACAACGACAATAATGTTAAATTTTTATTAAATTTTGTCTATTTTATTAAACACAACCCTACTTTTTAACAATGAGTGTGCACACGCAATTTGTACTAATTGGTCGGCACGATCTTATCCGCTATCACTTTTATGATTACACAAAAATGAAATACGAATGCTTGTATAGTTAATTTTTAAGGTAAAACAAAATTAATTAAATATTATTCAAATAATTATTATAAAAATATATTAAAATAGATCGTAAATTTAAATAATTTACTCCACATTTATATTCCATTAATTCAGAATTAGTTATACTGTAAATAATGGAGGGAAAAATGTAAATTTAGTATGATTAACCATTTGAATACTAATTAGACTATAAAATTTAGTTTTATATATTTTTTTAAACATATTAATAGAAAAATTATTGGATATAATTTTCACCAATAGATTAACATTTAATTACATTTTTGATACTTTAAAAGATCATTTATTTTAATTACATATGATGCCACAAAATAAGTTTAATTTAGTGTATGATGGATAACTATAAAATATGAAAGTAAAATATTCTACAAGCATTAATTTTACTCAATATATGGTTACAATTTGTGCACGTAATAGCATTTTCAATCATCATGAAGTAGATTATTTAAAATGACTGTCATTTTGAGGATATAAAATATATTTACAATAAATATTGGAGTTAATACATGAATGTGGTATAAATTTTAAATTTTTCATAATAATATTAATTTTTTATACCATTTAATTGTTAATATAATAAAATATAAAAATAAGTAAATAATCAATTTTAATGGAATACCATGATAACAAATTACTTTAAAAGTATACATGTATTTGTTTTTAATTAAATATGCTAAATTACTAATGATGTTATAATTTTTAAATTAAATATTAATACATTTAGAATTTTAGATAGAAATATGCTATAGTTGTTATTTATAACATTAATTGAGTTATAAATGATTTAAAGGTATAAAATGGTATATTTTTTGTAAAATAGAAGTGAATATGATCAAAAACAATGAGATAATGTATCCATATATTGAATCCATGATTATTTATAAAAATTATTACATAGAAATTAAAATTTACTTTTCTATTACTAAATTATTACTCAAATCATAACAATTTTAATATATCAATATCAAATAATAGAATCAAAGTATCTTATTGACAAAAATAAACAAATCGATTAGTATAATCAATCGATTGCATAACTAAATAGAATTTAAAAAGATTTCATACACATTTTAAAGTATCATAAAAAATACTATAACGAAAAGCTGGTAATCAATCTATTTAACAGAGTTACTTGTAGGATTACCAAAACAGTTTTTTCGATAAAAATGATCCAACACTGGAAAACCAACTACCTCCATCAATATTAGATTCCCTACCTGTTGCCAAAGGAAGCTGTTTCTCTTCGTTCGATATAAATGTATTGTTATTCACATCATCTCCATCAAATTCTTGATTTCCATCATAATCATCGGGAAAATAACCTGCTGAACGAAGATCTACTACTTCACCACGAGGAATATCAACAGGAACAAGAACCTAACAACAATATTAAAATTTTTAGACAATTGATTTTGTAAAAAAAATTGAATAAAATAATAACTTCTTGTTTTGTGATGTTTCTACAGATTTTAAAGACATTATTAACATTAGCTTCTTGAACAAGTTTGTATGCAAGCAATTCCAATTTAAATTTTGGATTAACTCGTAATATAACCCTTTCTTTACTTTTATCCCATGTAAAACTAATAATTCCTTTATATTTTATAAGAATGTTATTGATAACATTTCTATGTTCATCATCTTTAACATCCATCTATATATCAATACAAAAATATATAATACTATTTTTCCATCTATCAAATATTAGCCATATTACCTGGATGAGAAGCTGTTTTGCACGTCTATTAATATTGTTTATAAATCTTTTATTTCCAATATTAATGTCTTTATCATTTTTAGAACTACTAATTTCCCTGCTAACTTCCATAATTTTATCACTATACAATCAATAACTATTACTACCAAGTGTTATTGTTAGTTTATATTACGCTGGTTTTTGGATTGGTAATGATAACAGATTAACAACTTCCAAACATGTCAACATTAGTTCCTTTTTGTTTTGTAGTGGATGACTTGAATAGTCATTTTTTAGCTTATTACAATGTGTTTTTAAAGCATAGTTTGATTTTATCATCTCACCACATTCAGCAGAATTAGCTAAAGTTTGAATTGCCTAAAGTAAATATAATTATTCCATCTACAAAATAATTATTTCAATTTTAATGATATACTTGTAATACTGTTAAAACAACTGTTTCATTTGAGCTATTCAATAAGGTTAATATACCACTCATTAGATTTTTTTGCTAATTTCATCCATACCATTAACAATTTAATAAAAACATAATTTTAGCATACTTTTATCATATTTATACGGCCATCTCGTGTCGATGATAATAATTTTATAGTTTTAGCTAATGACAACAAGTTATTCTCTTCACTCATAATACTCTAAGATGCGCCAATTAATTCGCGCATGACTATCCTTATTAATAAGACTTGGCGCTTTTTTTAAAGTTTTTTCCTTATTTTTTTAAAAAACTTTTAAATATATATATTTAATTAGTAATGATACATATGTATTATATCAAATAAATTATAATAGTACACATCTTTATATTAAATAAAAAATTGATCGTCATTTTTTGTAAATTTAAACAAAATGTAGTTTATTTAATGAATCATTTTTATTTTAGACTTTATTTTAATGAAAGATTAAATTTTATTAATAAATGAATGTACCTTTTGAAGTAGTCAATAAACACGTATATTGCCTGATATATTCTAAAAATAAACATTTACACATTCTGAATGCTTTAATGACCACTAAAGTTATATCTAATAATGGATATCTATATTTTGATCTAGTGAAGTGAAGTTTATTTTAAATTTAATAATTTTAATGAGTGATCTCAAATCCACCGATATTCGATAATACAAGTATCTACACTAAATGCATGGGAGTTTAATTAACTCTATTTTGAACTTATGCTGAAAATTGTATATTCGAGCTAAAGTTGTGCACTTTTTATTGTTAATATTTTATTAACCATTATATTATTTTCATTGATCACCATCAGTAAATTCATATAACATATAGGATACAATAATATAGTAATGGTCGCATAGATCGTACATACAAGTTCTGTTCTTAGAGTTTAAGCCTGACATGCATAGTCATTATTTTGAATTTATTTTAGGAACTTATTGTAAAAAAATCTATATACAAGAATAAACATTAAAAATATTAATTTTTATGTATAAAAATAAATTGAATTATAAAATTAAGCTTTAATAAGTTATAATGTTTTTAAAATGAATGAACCATCTGCCTCACATGCTTTCTATCACTAACCATTAATTGTAAAATATAAACATTTAGTTTCTTAATAAAATTTAAAAAATAGAATAGTGCGCATATGATAACACATATATTCTGATCACAATAATGTAACCCAATATATACATATTTTCATCCAAAAAGTAAATAATATGATATTAAAAAGCTGTTATTAATTGCAAATTTAATTGGTCTTTATGTCTAAAAGAATTATTCGTGTATTTACTTACTTCATATATTCACCACAACGTTCTCTAAAGTTCTAAACGTATGTATTAAGAGCATGCGTGCACATGTGATCACTAACAAGAGTATTATTTACTTGTAGGGCTTGTTCTTGGGCAATATTTTCGACACCAGCTTCTCTCTTGAAATACAACAACTATCATTTTTACATATGTATTAATTTATAAACAATAAAAATTAAATACATTCTTATAAATAACAGGATCATTTGTATTATTCTTTTGAAGCTGGCTATATTTATCAGTGGTATATCCAAGGCACTCGTCAATGAGGTCCTTCCTAATCTTGAATTGTGAAACTATCTAAAAAAATTTAAAAGTTTACCAATAGATAATTTATTTACATCGTCATAAAGCATTTGACACTTCTTTTCTACATCAATTTTCTCTTCAAATGATTTGGTTGGGATACATTGATCTAGTCTCATCTTAATTTTAGAGTCATCCATTCGCAATTGAAAAATCTTTCGCTACGTTTATATTTATAATTATTTTTTTAATTTTCCATTTAAAACAAAAGACTTTTATATATACTTTAAATCGATGAAGGTCCTCACAAATACTTGGATTGTCCATCAAGCAACTGAGCCCCAACAAAAACTCCACGTGATTCAATTTATTGTATCGTAATGTTATGGAGTGAAATATTTAAAAAAAAATCAATTTAAATGTATGTATAAATTTTTCAAAAAATTGTTTTGATTAATTAAGAAAGGATAACATACAAACTTCTCTATTTAGATACATATATATACCGTTTGTGGCGCGCGCAATTCTTAAAAAAAACATGCCACAATTTTTAAACTTAATAGTTAAAATGCTAAAAAATTTAAAATTGCAATAAAATATATGCTCTCACTAAAAAATATATCCATTTTTCTATTATCTCACAAATTGGATTACTTTTATGAAAATTTACGTATAAAAAGATATGCTACTATATCTTATCTGTAAAATTAACATTTTAGGTGATTATTAGTAAAATATTTTATGGTACTTTTGTGGAATCAAAAATAAAAACACGTTCGTTAAACATCCTTCAATATGACTTGCGCACGCATAAGCTGGGTGCATTTATTTATTTAATTAGGATGCCGAGGATTCTTGTAAAAGGTGGAATATGGAAGAATACGGAAGTAAAAATATTGATATGATATGTAATAATAAATGTTAGGATGAAATTCTTAAAGTTGCCGTAATGAAATATGGCAAAAATCAATGGAGTAGAATCGCTTCTCTTTTGCATAAAAAAACTGCAAAGCAGTGCAAAACTAGATGGTATGAGTGGTTAGACCCTCATATAAAAAAAGTAAGAATTTTTAACGTGTGTGTTTTGTACTTGATTAATTTTAACATTCATGATAAATAATTAAACTAAATACTGGAAACTACATCTATTATAACAACTAAATTTTAGACTGAATGGTCAAGAGATGAAGATGAAAAATTATTACATTTAGCCAAATTGATGCCAACACAATGGCGAACTATTGCACCTATTGTGGGTCGTACAGCTGCACAGTGTTTAGAAAGATATGAATTTCTTTTGTAAATATCTTAAATTATTCGTTTTATTTAATAATATGTTTAATTTAAAGAGACCAAGTTCAAGAAGTTGCTACTGAGGATAACACTACAGGAAGTATATCAGGTGTATCTGATCCAAGAAAATTGAAACCAGGGGAAATTGATCCCAATCCTGAATCAAAACCAGCTAAACCAGATGCTATTGATATGGATGAAGATGAATTAGAAATGCTATCAGAGGCTAGAGCTCGTCTTGCAAATACACAGGGTAAAAAAGCTAAAAGAAAAGCTAGAGAGAGACAGCTTGACGAAGCTAGACGTCTTTCATCTATGCAAAAGCGACGTGAACTAATGGCCGCTGGTATTCAAGGTTTTAGGACAATTGGTCGTCGTAAATTAAGAACATTTATTGACTATGCTAAGGAGGTACCATTTGAAAGAAAAGCACCTCAAGGTATTATCATAATTATTTATTATCTTGGTTGTTTTTGATAGATAATTTTTTTAGGATTTTTTGATGCCAATGAAGATCAGTTTAATAAAAATGATCCCGACTTTATTGCATTTCAAAAAAATTTACAAAAAGAATTAAATGAAAAAAATGAAAGCCTTCAACGTAGAAAAGACAAAGAGAAACAAAAGAGAAAATTAGAATCTGATCCAGAATCAGCAATTCTACAAGTTCATGGAAATAATATTGCTAATGAAATATTTACTAAAAGGGCTAAGTTAACATTGCCTGAACCTCAAGTTAACGATGATGAACTTGAACAAGTTGTCAAAATTGGTATGGAAACACAAAATTCTCGCGCTTTAGTTGAGAATAAACTAGAAACAAATGGAATTGTATTTGATACAGCTGATTTATTGGCCGATTATTCAGCAACACCTAATATTTCAGATTCCAACAAAAAGTCAAAATTACGTACACCTATGACAGTATCTCGTGAAACAAATATACTTAATGAAGCTAGAAATATTATAGCTTTAAATAACGTCCAGACACCTCTAATGGGAGGTACCAATACTGAGTTAGATGTCGAAAAAATTGATTTTTCTGGTATTAATCCAAAAGGAACAGTAGTGCAAACACCTAATACTGTTTTACGACAACCAGATTCTACCAACATTAATTCAAGGTTAGGTATAAGTACACCATCAATGTCAATTCGTGATAATATGGGAATCAATTCTTCTAAAACTATCTCAGAATTCAGTGATACTTCAATTGTAAATAGAAAAAACGATAGTCTTCTTCCTAATATGACTGATGATATAGCCACTCCTTCTACAGTTGTTTCAAATTTTAGTCGTTCTTCAAAGTTAGAGAAAAAACTAGAAAAACTGCAATTAAGATCAATGTTCAATCAATTACCACAACCAGAAGATGATTTTGAAATTGTTTTACCACCTAGCAAGGAATCTTCCACTGAAACCATTCCAACAATCAACAAAGAAGAAAATGAAACAGAGTTACTTTTTTCTAAAAAAAAGGATACAAAGCCATCAGTTTTTTTATCTCAAGATTCTGCTGAACTAGAAAATGAAAAGCAACGGATTTTAGATATGCAATACAAAAAACGACTTTCTACGCTCTCTGTTGTTGTCCAACAAGGTCTTCCTCATCCACTTACTGCTATATCACATACAAATAAATCTGAGTTGTCTGAATCTGATAGACTTATTCAACAAGAAATGCTTACTATGCTTAAACATATGCTCTCTAATGATATTGATATGATAGTTGATTCATCGTTAAAGCCATTGGGTTTAAATAAGAGGAAATTTCTATCAAAACATATGGAAAACTCTGCCAAGGTTACATCCTGCAATGAATTAGATGTTGAATGTTTATCAAAATATATGGATCATGCAAATAAATTGATCGATGATGAATTTACCATTCTTACAAAAAACGTGTCTTTTGATAAAGATTTTATTCAGTTTAGTGAAACCATTGACAATATCAATCAATCAGTAAATAAATCATGCTATCAGTTTCTTCCTATTATAGTTATATTTTTCTATAGATTCTTTACTCAAATAGTTATTCAAATGGTAATAATAATAATTTGGAATCTAATATTGATATATTACGCGAGGAGCTCGACTATCTTAAAGATATTATGACCAAATATTCACGTAGAGTTTCAAAAAGTCAAACCAAACTTGAGATTCTAGTAGGCGGTTATCAGGTAAATCAACTATGTATGTGATAAATCATTTATATATTACACTATATAGCGAAATTACAATAGCTTTTTGTCAAAATACGAAAAACTTATGGAAAATTACGAATTATTATTAAGAGATCGTGCGATGTTTAACGAGTTAATGCACACTGAAAACCGAATACTTGAAAATCGTATAGCAGTCTGGAAAAATAAGGCAAATGAGCAAAAATCTATCCAACGAGAATTGCAACAACGTTACATAAACCTTCAATCTAAAAACATTAGTAAAGTATAGCATAACCTGCTGCTAGACTAAGTACCCGATAATTTATTGTTTATAAAATAGATGTTAAGTTTATTACATGAAGCTTTATATCGATCAGTTACAGTATTAAATTTTTATAATATAAAATGTATTATACATTAATTATTCATTAGAATATTTTTTTTAAGTCACATAAATAAGCAATCGTTTCCTTAACATAATAATTATGTTATACTACTTGTTTTTCTTCGTTAATCTAGTAATTGGATTATGTATATATTTATTTTTTCTAAATATAGTTCTAATAATTTTTATTGATTCAATTTAAAAATACTATCATTTTTATACGGCTAGATTTTTATATTTTTTGGCTATTTTAATGTTTGGTATTCACCAACTAAATTTTTTGGATAACCTCCTCTTAATTTTATATCGTCTAGCTAAATCATTATCTGTATTGTAGCCTATTGCTTTTTTTTATGATGAAATGTTACAAAACATTCATAGCATGTGCCTAGTACGGTGATTAGCACTAATATGTATAACAAAATGCCTAGATTATAAGCATTCTTTTCTTAACATAAAGAAAAACAATGCTTTATGAGTGCTGATTATGCAAATAAAATAATTATGTTGCGTTTGGACCTGTCTCAATGACTTGGGATTTTTATTGATCTAAAACAAATAAAATTAGCACGATTGTTAGAGAATTTTTGGGAATTATTATTTAAGTTATCATCGCCAAATAATGTAGTAAACAATTTTTGACATGCTTAAGAATGAAAATTTAAATAGTTCAAAGCTACTTACTTGTTCGGTGTTATAGATAAGCTATGTTTACAAGCTAATAATGATGGTAATGTGTCAATAAAGTATAAAAAAAAGGTGTAATAAAACTTAGATATGATTTTTTTACCGAATCTTTTTAAAAAAATGCATGATAGTGTATTAAATTTTCTCTTTATACGTATTATATGATCTAATGTCAAGTTCTTTACATTGTACGTTTTACTAATTCACAAGATACAGTTTCCATGACAATGAATTATACAATTGATAAAACATCATAAAAAATAATATCTTTTATTATTTATAACCATCTTATATTTTTCACATAAGTGTGTAACAATGAATTGATTTTAATTTTCTTCGCATTCCGACTTAAGGAATGTAAGCGTAGAATAAGATATAGCATAAAGATGGTTCTCTATCCGTAACCATAAATAGTTTTCTAATCAATCATAATTCTTTTATGTATCTATTTTTATTCAAAAAAAGACCATTCTGCTATTCATAACTAACTAACACTGCAACAATCATGTAAATAACACAATACTGTCATGCGTCAATATTATTAACATTAATAATCCTTAGGTTAGCTAGTGTGATAATCGCATTCAATGTAAAAATAATTTTCATATTTAAAAATATAAAATATAAAGAGCAAATTTTACCAGAGGGCTAATAAAGTTAACAGTTAATTGTAGTAAGTAGTATCTATCATAATGCGCAAGCGCAGTATTCAATTGATAACAAGGTAGCCAATGATTACTTAGAAAAATACTGAAAGAAATCATTCGTTTTTGTAACTAAAAAAAGAATAAATATTTATAGGATAATACCATGTGTCATGTATTATATTTTTATAAATTTATAACATAGCAGTTGTGGGTATATAAATATTTATTTGTATATAGTAACAACAAATGCATATAAGAAATAAACTATATGAATAATTTGTTTTATATGCATATTTGTCTTTTGTTAGAACATATTTATTACCATCTAATATCTCATTTTAAGATGCAGGTCTAAAGTCCAGGTGTTTACTATCGAATGTAATCCTATTGTGATTGTACAAGTATTCACCCTCAAATAAACAAATATTTAATAGCCGTAACAAAATGCGATTTAATAAAAAAGAAAAAATTGCATCACTTATTCATATCTTCCTACAAAACGAAGAAGTACTTCAGGCCCACAAATACACTGAAAGTAATATTTTTGATTGTATTGGATTTATTATAGAAAAAATGATCACACTATTATTTAAAATATATTTAATATAGAAATTATACATGAAATGAACAATGATCCATCATCAACTTCAAGAGGAATCAAGTATTTGAATTTGAAGATTCATGACAAAAATTGGATAGTATCATGTAAAGCGCTTATATTAGTTCATACACTACTGAATAGTGATGCTGTATGTTTATTATTATTTATTCATTTATTTTAAAATTAACATTACTATTTCGAATAAATTGACCTATATTTTATGCTTTTATGTTTATGATATGATAACGAATTGCAGTTAGTTATGGATAAGTTATACCGTGGAATAGGTGAATTTGATCACACGATATGTAGAAATTATAACTCAAAGCAAGGTCATTAAATAAAACAATAATATATTTTTTATATTTGTATCAATTTAAAAATTAGCCATCACTGACATGAAAATGATCTTGGACTATTTTCATCACATGGAATCTCGCAGAAAATATTATATCGAATTTGGCTCAGAAATACGACTTTTGTATATAATAAAAATTTAAAATAAACACAATTTTTAATTAAATTTAAAAGGGACCAAGCAGCTTTAATTTCACGCTATGAAGCAAATCCAGAGGTTATTCAAAAATACTTTGAATCAGCAGTTGACCAATTTTCCATACTAGAAAAACAATTTGTAAGTATCTACTATTATATTTTATTAATAACATCATGTGTCGCTTAAAATTAGAAATAAAATAAATGAGGTAATTTAATTTATGACAGTTTGTTGCAAAAATAAAATTCAACTGTAGTAGCATACATTACATAAATTTCAAAAAAAAACTTCTACACAGTTTTTATATAATCTACACTTTAATTATTTAACAGTTATTCTACCGCGGAAAAGCATTCGTATGACAAATTTCATTGATAACTATGTTAAAACTATGAGACTGGCAAATTCATTATATTATACAGAATTATGTGTAAATACGATATAAATAATAAAGATAATGATCAATTGCAAAGGGAGGATTTTATTTTTAGAATTTAAGGTAATGTATACGAAGAAAGTACTTTTGTTTTAATATAGTAGCTGCATATCATAATATATGTTAAATATCGCTTTGTAAAACAAATGTGTTATATACTCCAGTAAAAAAATCCTTTACTATTCAAGAGTATATTTCGATTTCAGGCCCTAGAAGCAATAATTAATGATTCATCATTCGGTTATTCTAAAAATATGCATTAAATACTTTATTTATTATAACGTTAAGGCAGTTTAGGTAAAAATTGTTAAATACTTAGAGCTACATGCTATAAGCTAAAACACAACATCGACCATTATATTCATCGGCTCCTTTATTTCTTATGTTCATTTTTAATTATTTTTATATCAGTTCACATTAATATTGTTTTCATTAAGTGTAAGATATTTCTTCCAAAGAGTCTAAAAATTAACAAACTAGATAAAACTAGCCTGCTTAGTACACCCTATCGCATGGAAATAGACCATAAAAGCGCCATTATGTCGGAATGCTTAAATCAGAATGATTGGGTAAGATGGAGGAAATGCATTTTATTGTAAATCTGATATTTTTTTTAAATAAAGTTTATAAACTTCTTTTCAACATAAAAACTGTAATAACTTTATAAATAAGGATTGTCTATTCTTTTTTAATTTAAAAGCACACTTGTATTATGCAAATCATGATACATGCTGATATAACAAATAATTAACACTTTATAACGTTTAATTTTGAGTCATATATGGAAAACTATCGCTTAGATTATTGTTCTATCAGCTTGGTCAAGCTAATTTTATTAGACTAGTAAGGTTAAAAAACACATGAAATAAATTTATGTAATATTAATAATATATTTATATAAAAATTAGTATGTAAATAACCAGTTAATTTATGAAGCTATTATTATTACTATTTAAATTTGTGTATATAATTTTATTATTCAGTTTTAAAAGTTGTCATATTAAATTTTCGATCATTTTCTCATAATATAAATAACTTTTAGTTTGCTATATGCTATGTAATGTTTTGTCTTACATATTATATGATATATGACTGTGTATTATAGGAACCAAGAATTATTTTTCATCACAAGATTGACTATCAAATATTTTTGTTAAAGTTTAACGATATGATGCAATTATATCGTTGTATTTGGCTAATCATTCCACTTATTATGGGTAATCTAGCATATATTATTTAAATTATTCCAAAAAACTATCTATTATGCATAATAAATTAGATAAATTTGATAACTATACAATGAATATTCTTGAAGGTTTTTATGACAACTTTGAAAAATTCTATCTTTGTATGGATCATTTTCAAGCTGTTTGCGATGGTGTCTATGAGCTAAGAATGTTTCCACAATTTGCTGAAATGAAACCATTATCAGAATTATTAATAAAGAAAGTGATTAAAAAATTGAAACGTCTTGGTTCAAATAAAATATTTTCTAAACTTATATCGAGGTAATATTTTATAAATTACAAGTAACCATATACTAGAACAAAGTAGACTCTATATATAACAAATTCTGGCGCATGGATTGTTAAATACTATATTTATAGTTTAAAATTCAACCAATTTTTATATCTTTTTGTAGGAATATTATATTTTGGCATAGTTTTAAATGATTCATTTATTCAAATATTGTTTATAGTTTAAATATTTCAGTTAATCATTAACTGAAAATATTTATATAATATGATTAATTTACTATGAATGATAATGTACTTTAGAAGAGCATTGTAATGATTTTTAAGTTAATTTAACCAATTAATTATAATACATATGAAACTTTAACAATTATCTTGTATATAAATTAAATATAAACACTCATATAACATTTTTAGACACATTTGAAAATACATTGGCTTAATTTAGCCTTTAGATTTTTCACTATAGTAATTATTCTAGTTATAAACTACCGATTCAAGATTTCAATCAAATTTTACATCTAGATAAAAAATAATAAACTAACATGGTGAGCTTAATACTAAATATTTCTGTAGCCAAATATAATTCTTAGTATGAATATAAAAAACTCCATGTAACAGTACAAAAAATATTGTGACTTAGTTTATGCTTAGTATTTAATTTTTGTTAGTTCTAATCATACTGTAAACAAATGATTCAAAGTTTTAGAATCAATAATCATTTATTTTCTTAGTAATAGTATCCAAAAAAGTACATATTGCTACATTGTGTCCAGTGATAGCAATACAGTTAATAACTATCAACACGCTGAAGTACCAGCATATTCAAAAACATATCAAACTACTACTAATTATCTGTCACCGTCTCACTCACCATTATACTCCAGTGTTAACGTATGGGGCAATACTTCTTAATATAAATCTCTATAATTTTTAAATGTTTTCTTAGACGCAAAATTTAAAATGCAATAGTTCAAGTTCTGATTATCAGCCAACCGTATTTTCCCGCCAATTTTTAACATCTATCTAAATATGACTATTTATACTCTAGATAAATAGATCTGAATCTAATATATTGTTCAATCAATCGGAAGTAAAAAAAATAATGGAGGAACAAAAAAATTTAATAAAAGTAACACCATATTTTGACAGTTTTGTAATAATTAAATTAAGACAAAAAGCATGGACATGTTAAATTTTGACCAAAATGACAATATGAATATTAATCTTGGAGTTAATCAAAATAGAAACTGTATTCTAGTTAAAAATTTTAGCATAATGTTGCTTCAATTTATAATAGTTGAATCCAACAGCAACCTATTTGATGCAGACCCAGAAAAATTTTTTTTTAACCAAGTATCTATGAAAAAATATCATTTATCATTCTAATTACATTATTTTTCTTCAACAGTCATTAAAGTCCATAAATAACCATCCAAACAATCCAACAACCATTCATAGTATATTTCATCTTGCGCTTGCGTCATATGCAATTTCTCGAATTTAGTTACTGATGATCCATTCACTACATTAAAACAGAATATTATTAATGATCCATTTAATGAAAACCCATTTAAGCAACAGGATTCATCACCATTTAGTACAAAGAGTAGCAGAGATCAATTTTTAAATGAGAACCCATTTTGGAATGATTCTAACATTTGATAGATGGTTAAAAATTAATTAAAATAAAATTTTCAGAATTGCTAACAATAATTTTATTTATATATTTTTAACTTTTTATATAATACTGTGAAATCGTTCAATGAGTTATAAAAAGTTAAAATGTTTATAATTCAGAACAAACATGAATTAATAAAAATATAATAAAAAATATTTCTTTTAATTTAAAAAAATCCTATGCTAAATAGAGAATTGTTGTATGGTGTTGTCAAAAGACGTTGACAACAACGAAGGCATTCGTTAAAAATTTTCGAGTAATGCTTATTGAGTTTGTACGATTATTACCGATAATAGTAGTCGATTTTTGTATCAGCAAGCGTTGCAATAAAATAATTTGCAAATATGTCGAATTAAACATAAATTTATCGAATTATTGTTTTTGTTTTATAATTTTATGCAACTGTAATAATTAGTCACTTGTACAAAATATTAGTCACGCTGACAACCTTGCGCATGCTTATAAATTATTCTATCGTAGGGTTGGTTCGTTAGTTGCTTAAACATGTTGTTTAATCGAAAACTTGTTTAGATGCAGATTTTTATAAAAACATTAACTGGAAAAACTATTACTCTTGAAGTTGACCCATCTGATACTATAGAAAATGTCAAAAGTAAAATTCAAGACAAAGAAGGTATTCCACCAGATCAACAGAGACTGATATTCGCTGGAAAGCAACTTGAAGATGGTAGAACACTTTCAGATTATAATGTTCAAAAGGAATCAACACTTCATTTGGTACTAAGACTTCGTGGAGGTATCATTGAACCATCAATGAAGGTGTTGGCCCAAAAGTACAACTGCGATAAATCAGTTTGCCGAAAGTATTTCCTGTGTACATATTGATTTTATTTTTAAAATTTGTTTTAGATGTTATGCTAGATTGCCACCAAAAGCTACTAATTGCAGAAAGAAGAAGTGTGGTCATTGCAGTGATATTAGACCTAAAAAGAAGCTATAAACTAATGCTTAACATAGAGTTTTTCTGGCGCAATATTCATGCTAGTTAGCCTGTTTTTTGCATTTACTCGCGTTTAATTAAAAGTTTATTGTTTCTGTATCGCATAAGTTACTCATCAAATGTATTTTCAACAATTGCTTTGGCTTAAATATGCATCTTTAATCGATTATTAGCTAGTTGTTCATCATGTGGCTATATACTGATGAATCTATGATTTTTAGACAATGAAACTAGAGGGTGTAAACCAGTGGGTTTGTTAAGTGTAGTTCAATACTAAATTGGCTTGTTAGAATTTCAACATTTCTTCTTGGCAGCGTTTCATCTGTACATGTGACGTTAGTTGTATTATTTTTATAGAAATCGCAACCTACTTAATAGCATGGTAGATAGTGTCTACTCAATTTTGACCCATGGTTATGTCTGGGTCGTATTCAATTGGTACAAATATTATAATATTAAAAGAGTAATTACCTATACGCACTAATATCTATAAGCATTTATCGTACTTTATCAAAAAATAGTTATCCTTAGGAAAAACATTGTTTTATAGCATAATAGTTGACAGTCATTAATAAAATGCGTTTATCAATAACTGTAACGCTTGAGCTGTATTAATATTAATCTGGTTACGTAAGAACTCCAAAGCCATAATATCTACGATTTTGAACACCAAGTAGCACAAGTTGTGCACCAAAGGCTAGATATACTAGAATATCGTTTGTAGAATTATATGGAAGATGTTTTACTATTATACATTAAAAAATGATATCAGCAGCAATGATTGACGATCAAATTATGTGCTTTACAATTTGAGCTAGATTTTTTTTTAAATTTACAATATGAAAATAAACACTACAAATAAGACATCAGTCATATGAAAGTCTAAAGTGTTTAATAAAGAACAACTCCTTGTCGTTGAATTTAGGAATATTAGTTCTATTAAGTGATGGAAATAATTTTTTATTGAGATATTTAGGGCGGTCAAACATACCACACAGACATGCTTCATGAATAAGATCATGAAGCTTAATATAAAATGGAAAAGCATAGTCAGAAAGTGTTTTTCTCCATATTGGTATGCAATTCATGATCATATAATTGAGCAGTTTAACAAACTGATTTTGATAACAAACCATCATAGCAAACCCACATATTTGTAAAAAGCGATAAGCTATAATTACTTTTAATTCAACATATGGTGAATTTGAATTGGCAACTCTAGCAAGTACATGCCATGCATTTCTCAACCCAAAACATGTTACTTTAGTTTCTTCACCTATACCCACACCAGAAGGTGTCAAATAAAGAAAGGCCATAAAATGATAGATATTATCAAGTTTTTCTAATTTAAACATATCAAAATCCACAGTCATACCTAAAATCATATTAGACATGTTCTCTATAGAAAGTTACTTTCATTTGAATCAATATCAAGTAAATAGAAATAACTAATGTTCATAAGATTATATTGTATATATAGTCTGAAGTAGGGATTCGAAATAGATAGAGAAGCAATATAATGTGCAAGCACAGGTGTTACAATTTCTCTATCAGGTATGGGTGTATAAAAGAGCTTTTTAACCGAATCTACTAATGTTTCACAATAATATTGTAAAGCTCCTTTATTATCCACCAAATTTAATGATCTAGAATCAGGATCAAGCTCATCAGGTTTATAAAATAATCTTTTTAATATCGGTTGAATAGTTTTAAGGTGGAGATCGAAGCCTCCAATTCTATTAATTTCAATAATAATTTCTTTATGTAAAATTTGGCGGGATTTTCCATTTCCTTCATTCATAAAAAACTGTTTACTTTGTTCATCTGCCAATTCAGATAGTTGTTGTTCAAGAAAAATCATGTTAAAATAATTGCTACAATCATTGTTGGGCATTTCTATGGTTATGGAGGAATTTTTACTAATGTTTAAGTTTTCAACTGATGATAAATCGTTTTCAGTAGTTGAATGTAAAACTAAATTCTCTTGAGGTACATTTGGTTTACATACACTAGCTGCACTTGTTACAAGTTCATGGCTAGCTGTTAAATCTTGTCCTTCTTCTTTATTATAATTTTTAGTTTTTTTCAATGTATCAAATGTGCAATATTTGGTGCATTCTTGGCCAATGTTTCTAACAATGGTTAGGATGTTGAAAAATACTTTATGTAAAAATAGTCTGGTAAGATATAAAACTTTAAGATTAGCAATGGACACATCAGTACATTGTTTAAAACGTTGTTGTACAAATTCATATATATTTCCATGAAGTTTAACTATACAATTTGAAACTTCTTTAGGTAACCTAGACAAGATCATTTCAATCTGTGCCAAGTCAATTAATATAATCTCGCGGCATTTTATAAAGTTTTCATACAAAATATCAATCTTTGCTTTTACTTTATAAATCAAGCAGAGGGTTTTAGGCATACCATTAATTCGATCTATAAGATCTTTTAGTTCCTTTTGGCATTCATTTCTTGTTAACGAATAGTCTTCAAATAATTTACATTCATCACTTATCTTAATATCATTTAACTGATCTAGAACTCTTTCAATAACATTATTTTCTCTAGAAACTTTAACATCATTTAATGTTACATTGAAATCTCTTTGTTTTTCAGCATGCGACTTATTAATAATTGCATTTTCGTATATTTTTAATGTCTCTAGTTGTACATCATACAAAAGTTGTGATGGCTTCAACTTGTTTGGCTTTCTTAGTATAATTGGTTTTATTTCAATGTTCTCAATATCACTATCAATACTGTTATCATTATGATCATGTGTCTCACATATATTACGCTCTACATGTTCTGTACTCCCTAACAGTCCAAACTTTGTCATATTCAAAGTATGAGCGCGCATGCTCAAGGTAACTATTATTGTGTTTATTCCTTGACAAATATGTTAGTTAATAATTACTAGTAATATTTATATTTATTTATATATCAATAAATAAATGTCATAAGTACATAATAAATTACTTCTAGTGGAAATTACCTATCATTTCTAGTTATAGAATTTGGTATCTTGCTATAATAAAATTTTCAACATTCTGAGCTCCTATAAATAGTTTTTTTAATGTATAGAATAGCAATTTTTTTAGCCTATTATTAAGATATCAAAATTAACAGAAAAACTCCGAGATATACAATCGTTCTTAATCGCATAAATTAAACTAGTTAAAACATTACATTAAAGTTTACATTTGGATAATGCAACTTTACAGATTTAAATACTATTACATACTCAACAATCATTACTAAAAGCCCATAGAAGTGTGTGAATATGCTCACACCAGAGCAACTAATGTTAGGATAATAATCGATTGTATAACTATTTTAAAGTGTATATTATTTCGTAAGATTTTAGATCTCTATGTTTTATAACATCTTTGTTGCTATATATTATGATATTCGATTAAGTTAGGTTGTTCAGCATACATACAAACTGGAGTTTGGATTAATCATTTCGATGTTACAAATTAATTTGTGATAAAAAAACTATAGGTAATGACATAATAGAAATTTATTTAATATTTAAGAATGTAATGAATCAAGATAAAAATATATGTAATAGTTTTTTTTAAATTACAAGATTATAGCGAAAATAGTTACATTAATGTTATCATTACATATATACACAAAATACCAACAAAATTAAGTGTATTGATGGCAGTATTATAAAAAAAACATTCATTAAATTATCTTAATAATAAAATATTTTATTATAATTGACCGTTTAAAATGGAAAATAAAAAAAAATAAGAAAATAGTATAATAATTTCATTAACATGTAAAGAATGCAATTATAAATAATAAGATAAAATCAATAAATGATATTTATACAATTAAGATATGATACACTATGTAATTGTCTTCAAAATAAATTTGTACGGTAGATTCTTTTTCTATAAATATTTCTAGGAAATCCATATAAATAAGCTCCAAATGAGCCGCCAACGAGAGAACCCAATAGAGCACCAAATATTTTGGATTTTATACCACCTTTAGTTAGATATAATACAAAATAAACCAAATCAATTATTTTTAAAAATGTTCAAGCAATGAAAAATCAATGCTTATGACATGAATTTTAATCGAGATAAGAATGACAAAAAATTTTTATTAATGACCTGATGATTTTATAAGGATACCAGTAACTCCACCAGCAACTAGAGTATTTAAAGCATCACGTTGATCACGATAGTTTTCCATAATCATATCAGTCAACATGTATGCAAATGCTAGTACCCAATAATACAGTAATTAAAAATAATGTCATGAATAAAATTACCACATGAAGTAATTCTATCAGCAGTATAATGGCCTTTTTTAATTGATGATTGAATTGTCCTTATAGTAAATTCAGTTGAAAAATTATTTTAAATTAAAGAATCACAAGCACTTACCATCGCAATGGAGCAGAATGTTTTGATGCAGTTGGAAGAGCATATAATGCACCCCAAGCGCCTCCAATTGCCATACCTATACATACATTTAGTAGTAAACAATATTATTAGAATAAAAAGAAATTTCATTTAAAAAATTGTTTATTAATACTTATGAGAAATGTTTTTCCTATACTACGAGCAGTTCTTTCAAAGACACTTGGGCCATTATTGCTAATCATTTTCTGTTGATGTACATTGTGATTAGACTATTCAATAGATATAGTTTATAAAATGTAAATAATATAAAAATACTGTTCATACCTGATTGTCTCCATTAGATTTAAAAATATCAAATATTCCTTAATATACATATTAAATATAGTTGTATACTTTTTATATGCAATTTGAAAAAGTACTTACCTTCGGACATCAAGACTCGAGATATTCGTAAAATAATATTCTCGTTTGTATTCGCACAATTTTGATTATGTTTAACTTTTTATTTGCGCATGCGATTTGTACCTGTGATCTAGATTCATTTCAATTAGGGTTTTGATTTTACTTGCTCATAACATTACTAAACGTAAAAATTATTCAGCTTTTCACATATGCTTAATGAATATATAAGATTTTTTATATTATAATAATAAAGAATGGAATTAATATTAAGTAAGATATTTTAATATATTCATAGATCATGTAACCAAAATTTATAGTTACCTATCCTTCATTCAATATTAGTAATTTATCGTGTATTTATTTGATTTTATATTAATATAGATACTTGTATAATAATATATATCTCGGGGAATTGAACCAGGTACGATGTTATTGTTGTGGTGTTTTGTGTTTATTTACATGATAGTTTATAATAATAGTAAAAAAGAGTGTGTTCTGACTTTTCTCAATATTACTGGTTAATATAATTAATATTTATCACAGATATATAAACAGATATGTGCCATTGAATAATTATCCACTTGATGTAAGTTTATTTAAATTAAGTTTTACATAGTTTTAAACTATCATTACTTTAAAATATAAATCTATTTTCGATAATGCAAAAAAAAACATTATAATTATTATAAATTTATGACTATATTTTTTGAGCATTAACAGTATTTAATTCTTATACTAAAACATTCTGATTTTTTAAAAGTTATTATATAAAAACATAAACTCATATAATATAAAATGCATGCTATAAAAAGTTAATCTTATGGGACATATTTTACCAAATGAATATTACAACTATCTTTATGGTTTAACCGTCCAATATACCTACTAACAATAAAGAAGTAATTTTTTTGAAATTGAAATGACGTGGTCAAAGTTAAAACTTAAAAATTGAAGTATTATAAACAAACGGTTACTTTGGCAGCAACAATAATTCTCACAATATAGTTATAAGAGTATTCAAAAACTCTTACTAGCATTATAACACTAAAAATAGAATAAAGTTATGCAATATAGAGTTGTTATTCCACTAAAAAACCAGACAATAGCTATTTACTTATGAAGTGCTACATTTTTAAGCAATTGTGTAAAAATATTTAAATTTATAATAGATAAAATCATTAAACTCTATTAATTAAAAAATTTACACAATTTAATATATATAATTTGATTATTTTATTAATATATTTGGAAAAAGGTCATCACATAAGTACTCGCATTAATTTACTCTAGCAATATAGCGCACGCATAGAGAATACAATATGAATGGGTTAGTATTTGATAGCCTTCTTGTGATGTGCATAATATTAGCATATGGAATAGCTAAACTTAATCTACTATATGTAAAATCATCAAATATACATTTAATGGTTAGTTGTATAATATTTTTTATATTTTTTATATGTGGAATGGTGACATCAACCAAAAAAATATTTAGCTTCCGAAAGTATTTTAGCTTTATCTTTTTTTCTATTGTGTGCACTTTTTTAATATATCCAATGGTTGGTTATGTTATTTGTTATTTTCTCTCGCTATTAAATTTCAATAAAAATTTACTTCTTGGCTTCATGGTAACCTCTTTTTAGTATTATATTCAAAGATATTTAAAAATAATCATCATACTAAGCGTTTCATTTTAGACTGTGTGCTTTATGCCTCCTCCAATTTCAGCAGGTGTTATTTTAACACAAAATGCTAATGGAAATGAGTCACTTGCTGTAATATATTCAATTGTAGGAAATTTTATTGGTATAATATTGTCACCATTGATGCTGCATATATTTTTATTACATGCAGTGGATATTCCTCGCCAAGGTGTATTGTTTACTATCTTGCACATAGTTGCAATTGTTATTGTACCACTGATTGTTGGTAGAAGTGTGTTTTATATATCCCAAAATTACCTTGTAAAGCTTAGTTACAAATCTTTTTTTTCAACCGCTAATAAATTTTTACTGTTGGGCATTATTTTTTTGGTATTCTTTGATATGTTTGAAAATCAGGAATGGCTGTCTTTTGGATTTACTTCTGCTCTGGTGCTTATAATATCAATTATGTTGTGCCAATCATTAATGATTGCAATTATTTATATGCTTGGATCATTTTTCCTATTAAATATAGCTGATTCATCGGATATGGTTGCAATTATTTTCTCTTCCAGCTTAAAATCACTTAGCACTGGTATGGTCATAATCAATTCATTACTATCGAATGAAGGAAAAAGCACATCACTTACTATATACCGTACTGAAATAAATTTACCACTTATGTTATTTGAACCCATACAGATTTTTATTGGATCACTGTGTCAATCCTTTATTTCTCAATTAGTTGAATTGTTTAAAAGAGGAAAACCCCAATCACTTGTGCTAAGCTACAACAACCCATGATATATTTAAAACATTCATAATTTTAATTTTTTTTACACTTTTTTAAATTTTTAAAAATTATATTCATCAAGTTATACACAGAACTCCACGGGTATAGATTACAATATGCTTTTTTGTTTTATATGCCTACTGAGACATACAGGATTTAAAAACAAGTTTTTCATGTTAATACTGTCTTCTTAATCCACTTAAAGATATAATTAAAGTATATTCTACAATACAGTAAACAATATTAAGCTATATGTATATATAGTGTTGTTTTAAAATGCTGAAAACTGTAGTAAATTTTATACAAAAGCCTTTTCTATACATTATTCTTATTAATTTATGTCATGAAAAATATATATTAATATCACTTATTTACTATACAATTTTATAAAACTGCAGGTAAATAAATTTAAGTTGTTTTTTCTTATATTTTTAAAATTTACTACTAACAATGGTTAGTAGAGTAGCGATATGCTAATTGTTGGCATACTCATTTAACCTTACAACTATAATCCCAAGTCTCATCTTTAGGCAGGCCATAATTTTACTAGTAGAGTTTTTTCTATTATAACATATTTTAACATTAAACATGATTTTTAAAATTTTCTTTTAAATTAAGTCATTTTTTTATTATTTATTTAACTAATACTCAATGCGCCTATTGTTATTAATCTAGTTAGAAAAACTTAGAAGATTGTTTACAAGCATATTGTTTGAAATAATATAGGTAGAAATAGTTTGCGGTTTATATTCTACCTTATAATTATTTATTAATAGTATAAAAAGCTAATTCTATCATGGAATTTTTAAACAAATCAGAATGGTATCTATTAGGTACTGTATTCAATTACGAGCTCATATGAATTCCATTCAAAGGTATTTCATATTTTTTATCTTTATTTCTGTAAATCAATATAAGAATTAATATTAAGGGTTCTAGAATAATGGATTTTATAAAATTATAGCACAGTGTGTTGTATTTAGATCATAAAACAAATGTCATAGTAACAGAAGCAATTTTTACGCCATTATATAAATATTTAAACACATTGTATATATTATTGTACAAAAGTGTTATGATATATTAGTTTGAACCAAAATAAACTTGGGTGAAATTGAATGATGTAAATAGTCCCAACGTAACCTTTAACAATTCATATGACATCATCTATATCAACATTATCATAATAAGACAATGATTTTTGGCTTTATCAGAATTTCATGCTAATAAAAAATTTTCTTTATTTCTGTTGTATTTATTAGTGTAAATAGTGTTATATGAAATACGAAATACTCATGTATTAAATCATATTTAATAACTAGTAGCCAAACCACCGAACATTTAGTTACAAGGCTAAAAATCGTGCATTCATATTTCATCGGTATGAGATAAAAAATCCATTTTTTTTACCAACTACTGTTAAAATTTTAATTAAAATTCTTATTTCTATGTTAAAATAATTTTAGTGTACTTATAATACATGCTAACATTTATTATTTCTATCAATAGTTAGAAAATTTTTATAAAGGAATTAGTACAATTTTTGGCTAGATTGTAATTGATAACGATTCAAAAACACAGTAATTTTTAACTTTACCACCTTTTTTTGTGCTAAAGCTGAGTTTTATGGCAAGGATCGTTTCAAACGCACGTCAAAATACTCCATATAGGAATGTCAGTGGAAGATAAAATTTTATGAAATAAGCTATGCTTTAATTTTTTTATAAAAAATGCAAAATGGCTCATTATATATTAAAAAACCTCGAATATTCAAAAGAAAACACTTACTAAGATGAGCCCATGCTCAGTAAAGTATATGGATAGTGGACAAAGTTTATAAAACAAATAATTAATCTGAATTATAACCTAAGAAAGAGACCAAAAAGAGGTGAAAATATTGTGGAAAAATGCAGTTAGTGTCAATTGCTTTAACAGATATATTTCAGGGCTACAACAATCTTCTTGAATTGCTTGCATTCAAAAATTTTTTCTTACGGTAAACAATTCATAAAATACTGTAATATTTTCGGTAGCAGAATAATAACAAAATAAGAAGCTGTCAATTTAAAAAACTCTATTATAAAACCTAAACAGCCTAAACTATCATTATCATATTTAACAGAATACTTGTAACAAAAAAGATTTCATATGCCATTTAATCATGTTTTATGCTAACAATTAATTAAATTTATAAACATTTATTATAACATTCCCTACTGTTCCAAGGTATTTGATTTGTGCAAAATTCACCAAAAAATACCGATTTAATTATCTAAACTGAAAGTTATCGATTAATGCAGGTAGATGAGAGGCTCGGTGATGGTTCTACTGATAAATAATTAAGTGTAAAAGATAAAATTATATATAAAAATATAAGGAAATAAAAATTTATCGTTTATTAATATCTCAACTAGTAAATAAAGCTATTCATTCAATTATTTTATGCTTCTATATAAGTTTATATGCCATACAAGAAAATTTATGATGAAATTTAAAATATTTTGGTTTTAAATCTATTCGATAAGTAAAAAAGTAGCTTTTTAGCATTTAAATTGTAATTTTTATGTTGCACATCTTAAACATATTCAAAAATTGTTGCTTTATTCTGATATTTGATGTAGGAATGAAAACATTATTTGTATAAGGCTTTATATGTAGCAACAATCAAGTGTAAAAGTTAATTTTATATAAAGTAAAAATTTTTAATGAGATTTTCGTATTGAATTTATTTATTCTTGTATGTAATTTCTTATAATGATAATATTAATTAGTACACATAATAATTACACTCTAATGTGTTAGATGTGATATATCAAAATTTTACAATTTAAAATTTATTATTGACCATTCTAAATATATAATAACAATTTTACAATATGATAAAGTTTTAATACTGCATTATTCGTAACAATCTTCAAATTTAAAAACTTAGTGTATTATTTACTTGCAAGGGATATTTCAATGGTTTTTACATAAAATAAGGATTATTTTAATTAGTCTTATTTTAAAATAAATTAAAAAGTTATAAATAAAATTAAATATGAAGCATATTAAAAAATTAATAATTGACAGAATAAATACAAGCTTAGAACGCAACTACGTTTTTCCGAGGTACTTTGTACTTCGTGCTTTTTCGTTAGATTTATTCAATGGTTGTTTAATGTCAATTTACCTGTAGAGTGGATATAGTTTTTTTTAAATTTACTAAATTTTTATACATGATATTAAGTGATTTTTAATACTAACAAGGTTTATTTTGTTTTGTGTAACGAGAAGCTAATTGATAGGTTGTTGTCTGTATTTATTTTTTGTAAATACTTGGATACATTTTATGTAGAATGTGTTTATTATTTCATTTTAGTTTTTCACTGATAAAATTAATAAGAGAAAAAATATACTGTATTAATGTAATAAAACCGTAAATATTGTAAGAACTGGGCTGTTATATTAATTAATGTATGTAGTATATATGAGTGACATAAGAAATCATCCATAAAAATATATATATATATAAATGTTTGTGTGATGACAAAAATTAAGAATGAATTTATTAAAAAAACCATACAATAAATTAAACAACAATTAATTTATTTAAAATTTAAAAATAGTATCTTTATAATCGGCCATATTTTGTTTTTTTAGTGAAATTAATAGCAAATAGCAAATGATCATAGCCATATAACATGAAGAAAATTATTTTATAACTAGTTGCATCATACTCTACACATAATTAAAATTGTTCAGTTAAGAAATAAGAATTTGTAGCTGTGTAAACAAGAATAACCTCCAAATAAACACATCATTAAAAAAAAAGTGGGTTATTTTTTATGTATAAAAGCTATTAATTTCTCAGTAGTTATTCTATTTGAAATTAAAAGTGTGAAAAATTACCATTAAACTATTATTTCAATGCAAGCATTATTGGAAAATAAGAAAACCTTGAGGGACACGTTGTAGTTAGGAGTTAACACATAGTACTGCAAAAAGTTTATAATGAAAAATCCTACTTTGGAATATTCTTTTAAAACTATCATTATATGGAAAATGCTGAAAACCATATATTTTATGTTAATACTGATTAATACAACTAAAAATAGTGAACTTTTACCTCCTCCAATAAACCCAGAATTTGATTCATTGACATATTATCAACTGTTGGGTGTAAAAGAAACTGCAACATTAGACGAAATAAAAAGAGCTTATAAAAAAGCAGCCGTTAAATATCATCCCGACCGTAATGGAGTATATATAAAATAATTTTAATTCAAATATAATAAAATATATCACTAATCTATTAAAAGATTAATCCCAAAACTAATGAAAGGTTTATTCGAATAAATAAAGCCTATGAAGTTCTATCAGGTTAAATTAATCATAACATATGAAAATACATCATTTCATATTTAACTATTATTAGACTCTAATTTAAGAAGAAAATATGATACCGATGGAAAATTAGATATGGATGATGAAACAAAAACAGAAATAAAACAAGAAACAGCAGATGAAAATGGAATATATGATAAATTTGATGATATTCTAACATTTAAATCTGGAAATTTTAGTATAAAAACATAATTTTTAATTAATAATAGACAGACAAAAACAGTTTTATAATAAAATGCATTGAATTTAGTACCTTCAGTTGTCCATTCGAATGAATATTGGATAATAAATTTTTATTCTCCTCATTGTGTCCAGTGTCAAAATATAGCTTTCTCAGTAAGTAAACCAAATCTATAATTCTAAAATACACGTGTACCTTATTTCATTATTATTTTCAAATTCGTTAGTATCGAGAATTAGCGAGTGAATTTAGCGGTGTTATTGGTATTGGAGCGGTGAATTGTTTTTCTGACAATGATTTATGTGTTAAACAAGGTGTATATGATTTACCGCAACTTAAATTCTATCCAAAGGTATACAATTATACCATCTCTTACAATAAACTGTATATATATTATTTATAGGGGGAAATGTTTAATATAAATAAAGTGCCTATTACAACTCATAATTTAATTGATTTTGTAATGAAAAATACAGAAAATAAATTTCATCAATTTAATAAAAGTAATCTTCTATGTTAATTTCATATGATAATATATTTTTGGCCATTATATATGATTATGTTGTATATTTTAGCAGAATTTAATCTTTAAATTTGTTTTAATATAAAAAGTTGTATTGATACAATTTAAATTGATTTCTAGAACACATTGATCAATTTATTAATGTTAGCAATAGAAATAGACCATTTTTGTTAGTTCTTACACGTAGCGATAAATTGAGTAATTTTTTTATGACTGAATTTGTAAGCCTGTATCAAATAATTTTTAGATGATGTTTTATCTTTTCAACTTAAAAAAATACAAATATCACTGGTAAAATATCAATCTAATTATTACATATAAAATAGAACTACACTTTCAAAATTAATGAATTTAGAAATGGATGAATGCATTAATTGGATATATGAATTGTAATAAATATTCTAATGGTACATTTTGTCAACATTTATCACCTAAAATGGATTATATTTCACTACTATGGGTAAATGGTATTAATCAAGTGGATAATTATAAAGTATTTAATTTTTTTGTTAGTTACTAATGTGTAATGCGGTTAAAACTGGTTATAGGTATTGGATAACATTGAATTAAAGACTGTTATGAAATTATTACACGAAATTATTCCCACCATTAAAATTTTAGATAATGATGAAATCAATGTTGGTGATATTACACTACATGATAATTTTTTCTCATATGTGTTAAATAGATAATAGAGAAGGATTTAAGAGCAGGATGTGCTAAATCAAATCTAATCATATTTTTTAAAGATTCGCATCTTAGTAAATATCGCATAGAAATAGGTCGAATAGTTAAACTATTGGTTCCACTTGTTCAAATTGTGGGAATTGATTGTTCAAAATCACATTTTTGCTACCAAAATAACATTCATCAATTTCCTACCGTAGCATTAACTAAGACAAATGGAATTGAAATACATTATGGTATGATAAAATATTTTTGTCATAGTTGCTTATTTAATAAAATATTTAATAGGAAACTTTTTCGCTCGTGAAATTCTTAATTTTTACACACTTGTTTCAACTACAACCCTAATATCTTTAAATGATCTTACACCTCAATATCTTGATCAAATTCAAACAGTTTCTAATGATACATTTATTATATATATTTTTAATTCAGTAATAAATTAATTATAAATGTTTCTTTGCTAAATACCATTTAAAGAAATGCCAACCATGCATTGATAAAATATGGCAATTTAGAAGATTTGTAAATGAATTCAACAGTGAAACATTAAATCCAAAATTCTTTTCCTTAGATTGCCGTTATAATTACCCTATATGTTACAGAGTATATTGTTTTAGATTATGATTATCTTAATAATTCAATTTAGCTATCGATAGTTCAAGGATTCCCGTATGTTAAGTATCAACAAGGTCATCATATCGAACTAGTCAACGAATTCTATTCAGCAGAAGATATTCACGAATTCATTAAAGTTGTTATTTGAATCTAAACTATCTCAACATTTTTTATAGGATATTAATATTAAATATGTTCATGATTTGACACCTGATACATTTGAATCACTTGTTATCAATAGAAAACCAGATAATTTTTGGTTTGTTGATTTTTATGCTTCATGGTGTTCTCCTTGTCAAAAACTTATTACAAAAATAAATAAGTTATCAAAAGTACCTATATTTTTATATCTAAATAATTAAAAAAGTTTTGATTTTGTTTTATATACTTTTTATTTACAATCTAATGTAATGTATGCATTGTATTTAATGTTCTAATATAATAACAATAAATTAATCACAATAATTATGCATAGAATAAAAAAAATTTGATTTTTTTTCAGTTAATGCTTATAATTTACTTAAATTCTTTAAATTCAACTTTAATAAGCAAAATATTTTAAAATAAAATCGTCTATCATTTATATTTAAATATCTTTTTATACTCTATCAACAATAAATTAGATAAGTATGTAGTTTTTTTTTAATCAAGTTAAATTATAATAGATACATTGTTAAAGTACTACCTTAATATTATTGTTAATTTTAATGCAACAGTAAAACAAATGAAAAGGAATAATCCTATTTTCTTTATAAGGTGTTAGATTAATAATATCATTTAACTTTGTTAATATAAAATTAAAATGGATTCATTTTGTATATAACAATAGAAATATCGTGAAAAAATAAATTTTGGAAAAGTTCAATGTGATATACATACAAACTTTTGCCAGCTACAAAAAATATATTTTTATCCTACATTAAGAATGTTTCCATCGCTATCACAATCAGACAATATGGATCACTATGTGTAAATTATTTAAAACATCTATGAGTATTTAATTTTCTGTAAAACTTTAAGCCAATATAATAATTGGAATCATTATCATCTTTTGGATCAATTTATACACTCTTTTCTTCCTTCACTTGTTGTACCTATGGATCCAACAAATTTTAATCAACTTTTCCACACAGATCTACAAAAATCATGGCTTATTGATTTTTACGCACAGTGGTGTAGTCCATGCTTGAATTTTATGCCCATATTTGAAAAACTTGCCCAAGTATGTACACATTATATTGTACATTTTTGTGTAGTTTAAACACAAATTTTTAGAACCTAAAGTCAGACTCTCTTAAATTTGGCAAGGTCGAATGTAGTGCTAACAAAGATCTTTGTGATCAGTTTCCAATAGAATACTATCCAACACTATTATTATATCCATCATTAAATAGAGTATTTGTTTTCTGCATATAAGTGTTCTCTTCACTGTAGTTGTAGCATACTCCTATAAAGATTCAACATTCATTTAATGACATTACAAAAATGGAAAATGAAATTCTTTTTCATTTAAAAATAGTAATCTTATCGATAATTTTTTCTATTAATGCTTAATTCTATTTATAGAAAAGAGATGAATTGTAAACCACCATCAATACCAAATTTTTCCTATCAATCCTACTATTACTTATATAAGAGTTTTGTTACCGATCAAAAGAAAAGTATAATACAGATTCTTTATTGATATCTTTTGATCGATCATATCAATGCTCATAAAATTTAGTAAGCTCACTTAATTTTTTTTCTGCATAAACAAAAATGTCCAAATGCCAATTTTATATGGGATATATTTTTCTATAGGATTTACATAATTTTTGATATTAGTATTACAGAGGCTTTGTACAAAAACCTCTATTTGTTAAATAAATATGTTCCCATGAGTAAACTATGTTAGTGTTGTTAATATTTTTATAGTAGTGTTTAATAAAACTAATGATTAACTGATACAGATTTTTATTGGTATGTACAAATATATTCAAAGTAACATTTATCTCAAACATATCAGATGACTAATAGATGGCATGATTCATTGTAGTATAATTACTTTCTATATTTCTTAACGCATTGATTCATTAAACTAAGTTAAAAAATACAGCATTATTCTACAAATATGGTAAAAATAGCTATCAGGCTAACCCCACTACCTAGAGTTTCTTTCAAAACACTAAAGTAAAGTGTTTCTTCATACAAAGTGGTTAATATGACCAAAACTTTTTGTTACACCCAGTTTTGCTTATAATTGGCCAAACGATATGTATACACAGTCCATTTAAATTTATAATTATGATGTCCGATATGAAGTATAGACTAGATATAAATACCAAAAGTAGACATCTTGTCTGTTAATGATATGCTAAAACAATTCATACTCTTAGTATGCTTTAAAATAACAATATATCCATAAAATAGTATAGATGTAATCTCAAACTACGACATATTTCACATGTTGAGTTTATAGATCATAAAAATATATCCGATAATTAGTGCATAACTCTAGAAGTGTTACGAAAAATACTAATAACTATTGGCATAGTTTCAGCTATTATCACTTTTCTAAACAAGAATATGTTGAAAAGAATTTCTACCAGTAACACAAATAATCTTATGATTTGCTTTACATCAACCAATGAAAGTGCACAACTTTTATTAAAGCATACTGTTTTTTTAAACTAAAATAATCAGGTTCATAGTTAAATAAGTAGCCAGTCAAAGAAGTAATCTTATCACTAACGAATTAAATTATCTTGAAGTATACTATCCAATTTTATAACTTCACGAACAGTTGAAAGACTATTAATTATAGATATAGCTAAGCAAATAATAGTCAGTATTAGTAAAAACAATGTTCTTTGAGAAACATTAGTAAAATCATTCA
Organism: Kudoa iwatai; assembly: GCA_001407235.2. NCBI lineage: Eukaryota > Metazoa > Cnidaria > Myxozoa > Multivalvulida > Kudoidae > Kudoa > Kudoa iwatai. The sequence goes on from JRUX01001470.1 coordinate 88,380, forward strand.
TTGCACATGTAAATGCTAATATATGTGATCCAATTTTATATAGTAGTCACCAAAAAGTTCAACCATCATTTAAAAACCATAGAAACAAAAATCGGCAACTTAATTTTTTTTTAAGAATACATCCATCCTGCTACTATCTAATTATTATATTTAGTATATATTCTAAAGTAAATAAGTTAGTAAAATAACAAATATACAATTTGAAATAAATTTTATCTCGTCTTTTATTAAAAAATATTATTTAGAATTTTAATCATCTAGTAGTATTGAAGTAAAGTTTTAAAGTAATTTGATTGAGTATGAGGGTTTTTTAATTAATAAAAGTGTAAATGAAATGTAATTTAGGGTCGAATTAACTCCTAAAATACAATAATAAAATCATATTAATGAGTTGAATTAGAGTTTATTAGGATCAAAGGAAGTGTGAAGTTGAAATTGGCATAGTAATTGAGAAGTATTAAGTAATGATGGCACGCTTTTATTAGACTTTTTGTTTTTTTTATGAGCTTCATTTGTATTAGATGGCCTTTTTAAAATTAAAAATTATAGAAAAAGTTTATATTACCATTTAATAGACAATTTTTCTTCTAAAACATTTTGAATAGTTTTCCAACTATATCTAACTAAAAAACTCGGAAATCCATCAAAAACATTCTTAATAGATGCTATCCAAGAAATTGTTTTAGGATCTAAGAAAGAACAATAAATGGGAATTAAAATTTCAACCGATACCCGATGGATAACCACTACCAATATCAATAATTTGACTATTTGAAGTTAAGTTAGTGTGGTTATATTTTTTTGTTAGCTGCTCGATAATTGTATCTCGGACTACCTTCAAATAATACACATAAAATTGAATTTGATTACATGAGGTTCACATGAAACAACGAGTACAAATACACTGTTGTAATCATACCTTTGCACATATACTTGCAGCACTTACAACAACAAATTTGGAATCAGCTTTTTTTGATACAGTTAATTTGATATTTTTGTTTTTTATTCTTGACATTAAATAAGAATGATAAGTATTTTCCTGCCCTACAGTATCAATAAAGATATTTTCTATATTATTTTTGGTAGAATTTGCACCACAATCTATGAGTTTAGCAACAGTATCATGTGACAGTGTATTAAGATCATATTTTACCCTTTAAATTAAAAAAGTTAGATATAGACTAGATTTTAAGTACCATGAGAGCATTGATGTTGATATGACATTAGGCGAAATCATTTCTAATATAAAACCACATTCATTTTCATGATCACATATCCAATCAAAAATTATCCTTCTTTTGTTATCACTCATTGATTTTGAATCTTTAATAAAAAAAATGTTTTTATTTTTAAATAATGTAATTAACCATCGCATTTTATATTTTTTAGTTGGTTTTGAAAATTTGCTTCACAATAAAATATACAATAGACCATTGGACCTTTAATAAATAATGTTTAAATAAAATGTAAAAAATTACCTAATACAGGACCACGACCAGCTTCATCTATTCCAGCTATATAGGTAGTAGAGAGATTATTGATGGTTGATTTTTTTATGTGTTTTGTATACATAGCCTGACCATGATCATTTTTATCATAAACTTCTATTATATCATTTAATATTGGTTTACTTGCCATTATTTTTTAAAATTAAATGCAATTAATAAGTTAAAAATTTAAAACACTTCACTAGTAGATCACAAAAGTCGCTAAACGTCGGTCACGTGGGTTGAAGGGTTCTATTGCGTGATCTCATTTTCGATATAAATAATTATGGAAAATTTTTCACTTTTAAAGTCAGATAAAATAAAAATAGATAGTTTTGATGGTAATCATCCATTAATAATATTTCCTCATATTGATGAAATATACATTGGCTGTTATAAAACCATCTATACTTATAGTGTAATAAATGTGAAACATAAATTAGTAATTCAAACATAGAATATATTCATATTAATTATTTTACTAATAATATTATTATTTTTACCAGAAACAAATTTATACAGTTGATCAAATAGAATCTAACGACTATATAATCAATGTGGTTAAAATTGAAGCTACTGATGAGTTATGTGTATTAACAAAATTAGGAGCTATCTACAAGTTGATGAGTCCAGATGAAAATAATGATAATTGGGAATTGGTGGGCAATATGGATGAAGAAGTGGATGTCGCTGCATGGAATTTAGATATTTCTGCATTGGCTGTCATTTCTATTAATGGATATGTTACATTATTAGGACGATATTTTGATGTAATTTCAAATTTTTATGTTAATACAACTGAATTTGGTGAATCTCGTAACATATCACTTGGATGGGGAAAAACATCAACGCAGTTTTTAGGTCAAGGTATACGGCAACCATCTAAAGCTAATGAAACGCAACACCAATTAGTAATGTATAATGACTTAAAAAATAGTATTATAAGTTGGCGAGGGGATGGCAAATTTTTTGCTACATCCACTTGGTGTACTATCGACAATAGACGTAAAATACGAGTTTGGACAGATCAAGGTTTACTACATTCTACATGTGATTTAAATGTAATAACAGAACCTGTTTTATCGTGGAAACCAAATGGTATATGCATATCAACGACAGCAATCCCCTTTGAAAATCAAATTTTTTCTAGAAATGTCATATTTTTTGAAAGAAATGGTTTAACACATGGTGGCTTTCAAATTACCGACTGTGATATTGGTTCTATTGTTAAATGTATCCATTGGAATACAGATTCTACAATATTAGCAATTTTAATAGAAACCCCATTACACAATTCTCAAAAACTACAAATGTGGATATCATCAAACTATCATTGGTATCTTAAATATGAAACAACGGTAGATAACGAGAAAAATGACAAACCACTGCTCATCAATAATATAGTGTGGTATTCTCCATTGTGCTTGGTGTTGTTATTTTCTAATGGAACTGTGCAACGCTATCAATACAGCAGCAGGATAGATGTTTCTAATGGTAATGTTATTGGAATTGTTGATGGTTATCATTTAATGTTTACTCCTTTGTCATCAACTGTAATTCCTTTACCATACGCATTATCTGGTTGTAAGATAGATTCATTTCCTAATGAAATTGTATATATAAATGATATGTTTGATGTTGATTCTTCATCAAACAACAAATGGGTATTAGCATTGCAGCGTAATAAAAATTTGATGACTATTATTGAAGTTGATACACAAAGAAAAGGTTGTATTGATCCTAGAGCTAAAGAAGGATGTAAACTTTATAGCGTTAATATCATACTAGATATGTCACTTAATAAAAAAATCACATCCATAATTTCTTCATTATATCATATTGTTGTTATCGATACAAACAAACTTTTTGCTATTTATAACAATGGTAAGGAAAAATATTTTTGCATGATACACCTTTATCATGTTAACGATGATAATTTTAACTGTGAAATACAGCCTGTTACACTAGTACTATCTTTTGAATGTGATTTTAATTTAAAAGATTGTCAAATAATTAAATTTATTATACCAAGAAAAAAGCTATTAAATAATTCGGTTACATATATTCAGTTTTTATATGTAGAATGTGCTAACAATAAAGTATATCGAATAGATTTTGATTTTAACAGCAATCATATGAAAGTAGTGATCAGTTTTGTTTGTGAGATAAACAGCCAAATAAGTGATTCAGTTATTCTTAATAAATGTGAGAAAGACGATGCTACAAAACCATTGTTTATCTATACAGATGTGAATTGTAATTTACATAAAGATAATTTTCGTTTGTTTCAATTCTGTTCTAATTTTTTGATAACACATGAATTTCTATTTGCTATAATAAGAATGGAGTATCTTTACTGTATTCCATTAAAATTATTGTTCGAATCATCGGCAGATTATTTACAAAAATTAATAGCAGATATTGATAAAAATAATATGTATAGAATAGTAGAGACTGGAGCAAAAATTTTATGCTGTTCGGAGGATGATGCTTCTCTTTTGTTGCAGGTAATAACTATTATTATTTATGAATGTTATGTGATTTTCTTTTTAATGGTTAGATTCCGCGTGGTAATATAGAAGTGATTTATCCCCGACAATTGGTTATATCTAAACTAAAAAAATTACTATCAAAGTAAATATTTTATAGGCATATTTGAATATACTTATAATAATATACATGTCAATTAAGGAAATCCTATTCAGATGCTGTTCAGTTGGCAAGAAAGCATCGGTTAGATTTTAATTTGATATTTGATCACAGTCCATCCACATTAATAGAGTCTATAAATACTTTTGTCAGTCAGATCAATAGTCCAGAGCTTTTAAATGTTATTTTAAACGAAATTTCACCCACAGACACTACTACTACACTTTACAAGGATTTCTACAGTGACCCTGTACAGAACACTGTTTGGTAATTTTTATTTTGTATAAATATCACTTTTTATTCTATCCATTTATCAAATTTATTTAAAATCATTATATTTAAATTAAAGTAAAAGTTCTTATTTGTAAATTTTTGTGCATTAATCAGTACTACATATTTATTATATGAATACTGATAATTTTTACACAAGAAATATATTGTTAGGTCTAATTTTTATTTTTGATCAAATTGTATTACATAACCTTATATACCTTTAATGAAGGGATTCTACCAATAAAGTTCAAATTTGTATGCAAAAATTTAGGATTCACTTAGAATCTTTAATAAACCAACAAAAGTAGCCCTAATTCATTTATTTATTTTAATCATAAAAATTATCATAGTGGTAAAAGTTATTTTAATACCCTACTTCTTACTTTTATGAAAGAAAGCACCAAACATGGCTATGAACAAGCATTATTCTACTTAAAAGCATCGGAAATAGTTTTAAAAGATAATAATTTAATGATTAATTCTATTAAATTTATCATGCAACACATACAAGATGATAATCTGCTATTTAATATAGCTTTGGGTTCTTATGATTTAGATTTGGTTATGAAAGTTTCTGAAGTGATTAATAAAAATCCACAAGAATACATGCCATTAGTTGCATCTTTGTCTGAACAAGCTGACATTCATTTTATGAAATACCTTATTGATTGCTATTTGCAGCAATATGATAAAGCACTTTTGAATTTACTAAAATGTAAGATTACTTGTATAATCTACTTTTTTTTCAATAATAATTATAAGGTGAGGATAGATTTGAGGAATGTGTTTCTTTTATTGTAAAACACAAAATGTACAAACTTGCCATAAATAATCTATCTCATGGATCCAATCACCACAAAGTAACTAAATTCGACAGTGAATAATATATTTATCGTAAATTTTTATTTTTTACACTAAATTTAAAGAATGATTTAAAATATTTTTACTATTACTAATAATATATTACTTTAGATATTATTTTGCATAAGTATAAATTCCATCCAATAAAAAATTGATTTTCTATATAATTTTTAGTATCAATTAAATAAACTAATATTTTAATGTTGTTACATCTATTTTCATCTACCAATGATACTGATGGATAATAATTCTCTAATACCATGCGCATACTCATTTTAATTGCATCGGATGCGAGAGTTAATGCTTTATTAATGATCAATTAATTTTAGTGCAATACCAGAGCTAAATGCCTTTCATTAAGTTGTCAAATTGTAGCTGTATTAAATAAATTATTATGTATAAATCTAATTTTACATATATTATTTTTAAAAATTCTTTTTGATTTTATTTTAAAAAACTCGATTAATTGCTACCATGGAAGTTAATAACTTGTATCAATGGAATTATGTACCAACATAAATGTGATTGAAAAAAAAAATATTTTATATTTATCTATTTATTTTAGTTGATATTATGTTTTTACTTTTTTATCTATCAGACATTTTATATTATAATATAGTGTAAAACAGTTTATAATTTCGGATTAAATAGAAATAAGCATGCGTTTTATAATAGGGCAATATTAGCGCGTAAGACGATACGCGAAGGATCTATTTTTGATAAAACATTTTTATTTTAAATAAATAATTTTAATATTACTATTATAATTAATAATTATTATTATTTAATAGAATTAAATGCCTAAGTTTTTAGTGTAAGCATAAATTAAAAAATTCACATCAATTTTTTTACATGTAATAATATTAATTATGTAGATTATATCCAAACTATATGCAGAATATTTGATTAATGAGAAAAAAGACTACGAAGATGCTGCTGTAATATATCATCGATTGGCTATGTATGAAAAAGCATTAGAATGTGCACTGAAATTTAAAAGATTTGATCATTTTCAATACAAAAATTGTGTTGGATATCTTTTAAGTATTAAAAATGATAAAACATGTCCATCGCAGCTACTTACCAAATATCAGAATAGTCTTCTTGAAAAGCTTATGGTTAATTCACTATTTTCAGATGCTGTTGAATTTGTTGATTATCATCTTAATGATAGCAATAAGGCATTTAAAATGTCACTAGATTATCGTGTTTGGGAGAGTGTGATTTATTTGGTAATATGGATTATATTGTTTGTGTTAAAAAAATGATGGTATATGCGGATATATTTAGAGTCTAAAAGTCAGTCAATATGAGATGGATGTTGTTGATAGTATGATAAAGCTTAATATTCAAACAAGTAAACTGCTACCACCACTATGTGATTTCATAGGTAAGTTGTAATTAACTTTGTTATTTTTAGGATCTGAAAATATTATCACACTAATTCAAAATAAAATTGAAATATTTAACCTCCATTATGATCAACTGATTGAATGCAGAAAAAATATTGAAGAATTGATTGCAACTAGTATGCCTTTACAATTTTAATAGCAACATAGATTTTATGAATTAAACTGCAAAAAATTAATAAATTGTAAATTTTAGTTTCCGAAATTAATATAGACGATATAGAAAGTTTAGATTCTATATCTATTTCATCTTCGAAAGGAGGCAAAACAAGTACATCTGATAATCGGTCTCTAACAACAACATCTACTACAACAACAACAAATACAAAACGTGTTACCACAAAAAATCGACGAAAACTTCAAAAAAAATATTTTATTACTCGTCCTGGCGGATCATATGAACATTTTGCGCTTATGGATTCACTTTCAACCATATATGATGACTATATACGCCTTAAAGGTTGTACATACCACCATATATTGTGTTATACTGGATTTTTTATAATAAATAATGTATTTTTAATTTTAGATGAATGTAGCAAATTGTTACCACTAATGCTAGTTTATAGTGCTGATGACCTTGCTAAAAATTTGCATTCATCTTTAGCTAAATTAAGAGATATGCTTATATATAAATATGCTGATATATGGTCTACTAGACAATACCTTGGGCCTGTACGTAAAGATCAACATTTACCAGAACCTCATAAACCCATTTATCCATCTAATAAAAACGATATTTCTGATTCAAAATCCAAGGCCATTGACACATATATTGAAAGTATCTTTTTTTTACTTGTATTATTCCAATTAACATATTTTTAGGTCTCACTCCTCTTGTTTCTGTACCAAACATTCAAAAAGTAAAAGAATTTCATACTTTTACCAGTCTTCTTATTTAATAGACTAAAAGATTTGTTTTGATAATGTTTTTTTGTTTTAATAGTAATATAATTATATTGCTAAATTGATTTTTAATGTTCATTTTTGAATTAGATTCTCAAAGCGTGTTTATTTGGGCAGTATAATTTTTCACGCTAATCAATGAATGTAAATAATCGATTTAATTGTCAATAGATTTATTTCTGTTGATAAATCCATCTTAATTAATGAACTATATGAATTAGCATAATTTTTTTATCTTCATTCAATAGTAAACAACTAGATATTCGCTCAAACGTACAATATGGTCCGATACAAGACCTTAGGAGTATGATCCCTAGACATACATATATATAACATACGTAATTACTTGGTAGCCTACCAAGTTTATATGAGCATCCATAGAAATTTTTTTCCTAAAAGTATGTAAACATTTTTGTCCTAACAAAAAGAACATATAATCTTTATCAACTCATTATAATGTAGAACTCATATTCTTCAGTTGTTAAAGTAACTTAAAATTAGTATTAAATTAAATAGTATTTTAAAAGATTTTGTGATACTTTGAGAAATATAAATAAATATCACTTTTACATTTTCAAGATATATTATAACAAAAAAATACATCAGGTCTAGATATTTGAGTATCAATAGATTTACTAGGTATTAACATAAAAAACCTTGAGCATTTCTCACTAAATAGATCAAATAGTCCAAATAAGTAGGCATAGATTAGTGCAGAAACGACTGCATTAATTCAAAAGTGATTATTAAGAGTAATCCAGTTGTTATTTTATAATAGAGTTGATCATGGCATTGTTTTTAGATTGAAAACATACTTTTAAAAGATTATATATCATTTAAAATTTCTCACATAGAATAAATTAAAAAATTATTATGAATTTTTTCACCATGAATGAGCCCATTATATGGAAACAAACTAAAACCGAGCAGTATAGCATGATAACCTAGATATATAATAAGATTTTTGATATCTTGTAATAAGTTGTTATGTGATTTTTATTGTGCTAAATTTTAGTAAAATTCAAAATATAGATTAAAAGTAGCATTTTCATATATAAAAATATAATAAAAAGAACTAAAACAAAGACCGATATAAATATATAGTCAGTGAGTCGTTTATAGTAATAGTTAGCCTGTACATACATGTTGAATATAGAAACTACATCACCTACTATGAATTTTGATTTTTATCTGAATTTTTTGTTGATAGTTTACTCTTATCAACAGTAGTTTTTCTAAAATAATACATCAAATCATTTGAAGGATATTCTTTATTCAGAAAATATTCTTCTGGAGTATAAAATTTTATTCCAATTGCTTGTGCAAACTATAGTAAAATAAATAAAATTATTATTATGATTAGAAAATACTTTTTTATCACTATCAGAAAAATCTTTTTTTCGAATAGGAGTTGCAGGGCGTCCTGCAGCATCTACATTAAAGTAAGAATTATAATGTTAAAATTGGCATAATTCTTAACATTACCTCCAACAAAAAAACTATTTGAATAATCTATTTTCTTAATATCCTTATTAATTAAAAAAATTTTTAGTTTATTTTTATAGTAATATTTATAAGATACCTCTACCAAGTAATCCCACATTCCAGTTGACGGTTTCCGATATTCATCATCCAACAATGATATAAAAACCTTGTTTTTAATAATTATATAGATTTTTTAAAATTTTTAAGTCACATACGGTTAGGGGTATATCTAATTTGATACATACATCGTATAGCTTTTTTTGAAATGAATTATAAATATATTTATTTTTCCATATTCCTTTCTATTTAATTATAACATTAGGATACTCATATATGCTTAACAGCTAAAATTAACTTGATTAGTAAAGATAACAATCTTAAATAAACATTAATAGCATAAAAAATTATTGTACATAGACATACATTATAATTATCATTGTAAAGTTGCTTTAAAACTTTTGGTATCATTTTATATAGGAATCTTAAATAAAATATCTTTAGTAAATAACTATACACATTATTTTTCATAGTATTTAAGAGTTAACACGACTATAGTGTGTATAAGTGTTGAAGAAATTTTTATACTCCCAGTCAGTATCATCACGTGAAAATGTGTCTCCTGATTTTGTTTTAATTATTGTACCATCAAAATCAAATGAAGCAATCTTTAAGAAATAAATTAATATATTAAATTCTCATATTCATATATATAAATCTCCACACCAATTTCGAATAGGCACATATCAGCCAATATAGTATATACTACCTTATTTGAGCCATTAGTGTCTTTAAATCGTATAACTTGTAAACTATTTCTCACAATTATTGAATTCCATAGCTTAAATTCCATTACACTAAAAATCAGGTGGTGCTCAATAACAATATTATGCGCATGCGTTATTATAGTATATTATGTAATTGTGATTATAGTCTTTATTGAGTATGCTTTTCATTTCAAACATATTCTATAAATTATAAATTTTTATGTTAAATATTATAAAGTAAATAATAAAATTATAGCTATTCTATGCAAACCATAAGTAATAGAAGTAGATTAATTAGTAGCATCAGTGTAAAACATGGTAGCGATTATAAATTACTTTTTTATAATTAAAAATGGCTATATTTTATGATTAATCATAAAATATAAATTTTGTTTATATGTTTCTTTTACTTATGTATTTTATATAAATGTAAATACGATATTCACCATTTTATGATAGTTTAAGGTAGAAAACTTAATTTTATATTAAATGTAATGATTGTATTATACATTTTTAATTATTCTTATTTATATATTTAAAATTTTGATGATGTCGAAATAAATTTGTTGGTAGATTAGAGTAATAGGAGAATTTAATTCTGTTGATGCGTACGCATATTAGCCATACGTAGAATCTTGTACTTTATTAAATAAACATTCGTACCAATTTAATTAAATAAGTTGGCTACATTACATTTGGATGCTAAATTATTATTGAAATAGTAATACATGGGTATATTTTTATAGTGGTTAGATAAAATAATAACATTATATTGGTTGTAACAAAAAGAGAATTTGTTAATTTGACAATACAATATTGCTACTATCTTAAAAATTATATCCTGTAAAATACTGTGATTAATCAAAATATTGCTAAATTATTAAAATTTCATAAAATTCTTATATCCTTGGTAAAACCACCTGTAATTACATACATTAACCATATTCTATCCATACAAACCCAATTCCTTTTAGATATAATGGCGATTTTATACTTAAATGTATAAAAAATGAAAATTTTCTATTAATTGTATAAATATTTACTAATTTAATGTTAAAGAAATACCATAGATTGATTGAAATTGGAATACCACATCTGTTAATATGACTGAACGATACAAGTCCAATTTTGTAAAAATAACATATTATTATATAATTTATGCTAAAAATATTCACAAGCACTAGTTTTTACTACATAATACGTATTTTAGAACAAATGCACTTAATGTTACATAAAAAATATATCGTAAACATATGTTTTATAAGGATATATATATTTTTCAAAGAATATTTTTGATATATTTGATATATAACTCTCATAAAAATGGTTAAATAATGTGTTCCTAGTAATACATTAATTAAGTCGCAGTCATCACCAATTCTTTTTTAACTGACGCATGCGTGTTGTGATAAATTTAAGATGAATTCTATTCGTAAAACAAAATAATGAAATTTTAATTTATATTTGCATAATTTTAGTTATGGAACTAAAATTCTTATATTCACTATTTATAAAATGTACTTGTTTGAAAAAATGTTAATATTTATTAATACAAACACTAATTATTTGATAAATAGGTATATAGAATTTTTTTGATTTTTCAGTTATCAGTTACTTAACAAAAATAGCATTTAGAGCATTAATTTTATCTTAACTAGATGCCAAGATGGCCAATATGCATATTTATTAGGATCACATTGTTCGTCCACTATCGTAATAATACGCAAAATAGGAATTAGTGTGTCTTTTGGCAGTTTATGTCATGAGTTGAATGATGTTTGCTTATTCTTTAATAGTAAAATATTTAAACTCTAGGTTCATTGTTGTTTTCATCAATGCACACTAAAATATTTTTGATTTAAAATATTTAGTGTTCAAGTATTGTTATTGATTGATTTTAGAAAAATGATAAAATAAAATTATTTTTTTCTAAACATTTTTTCATTAGTACAAAGTTAAAATTTTAACAGTCTATTCCCTATTTCAAAAGGTTAGTTTGCTGTTATTTTTGAATCACAGATTGGTAGTAGTGCTTATTTGTATATTTTCAATCAGAATGATTGCAGTAGCTATTGGCGTCTAGTATACCTCCTTGCTCTTAAATTGAATTTTCATGTGATATTTATCGCTATCTTTTAAATAAATCCCATTTTTAAAAAAATTTTAAACATACATTAAGTAAAACTTTAGAAAAAAATAATAAGATTTATTTTCAATATCATATTCGCTGTCTATATTTTTTAATTTCTTCATGTGTGTAAACCTAAAGACCATTATTTATTGTTATAATCATGTATATGTGGTTTTGAGGCAATAATAAAAGTATATCAAATGATATTGTTATATTCGTCGGCGCATCACAGTAGCGCAGGTTTATTAGATTTGGATGACAATAATATAACATTATTGAGAAGATATATAGTTATCAAAATAAATTTAAAAATTTTTTTGTTTAAAATAAGGTTATCTTGTGTATTTTCAATTTTAACATTACAAAATTGTCACTAATTAAAAATTATCTTTATATGGATTTAATTAATAAAAAAAATGATTGGAAGGAAAAGGTAATACATTGATAAAATAATGAAAAATCATACCGAATCATGAGTTGATTGATTTTTTTATAAGATGGATGATAATCAACTTATAGGTCATTTGTCTCCTTGGTGTCATTTTGAACCTTAATCGTGTTACTGTACCATTTTCCTTCCAAAGTAATTATACAAGCAAGCTTATGGAGTCACATATATATATATATACCATTTAATTAATTTATAAATGTATGCCACTATTCTTGATTAGTGTCGCTATTTTTTTTATCCCACGTGATATTAAAAAATTTATCATATGTTAAAATCCAATTGTAGACTAACTTCTCTATATTATCTGCTTATAATTTTTAGTTCTAATGTATCTATAAAATTTCTATCTTTTGATAGAGTATAAAAAAGCTTAAAAGAATACAAAATATCTTTTTCTAATAAACTATTTCATATATCACAAAATTTATTGTTACATTAAATTGGAATACATAAAAAATTTTAAATTATTTTAATAACTTTTTCTAAAAATAACTATAGGTCAGTAATAAAAATATCGACGTGGCAAGTTTCGTATAAAATCGTACCAACTTGATAAGTTGTGCTTGCGCGGGATAATAGATTTTTCTGAGGCGTCTCTCTTGATGTTTTCAAATATAAAATGAGCAGATTGAGATGTAATTTTAAGTATTTATGAATAAATTTAGCTATTTTACTAAATAACTATTTAATTTTTATTTGTATACTATTAAAAAATTCTAGTTCATGACACATTGTCATTCATAAAAGGCAATGAAACGTTTTAAAATGTTACATTATCATATTTAAATAGGTAAATTTTACTATTTTTATTAAAATCAATTTGTCCCAACATCATCTTACCAAACGATAGCAATACAAAATTGAAATAACAGTCAAATGAAGCACGCGTGAAATTTTAAATTATGATGATAAAAATTACACCATGATACGTTAATATGTCGAAAAGCATATCAATCAGGCAATAATTATGGAACTTTAAGGTATTTGGCATTTATATAAAATAATATATTTTGAATGTTATTAAGATAAATTATCTAAAATTTTTTGTTCATGCTAGGATTAATGTAAGCGTACAGAAAAATGATACAATTTTTCTATTATTGCAATTGACCTATGCTGTTAATAAAAATGGTTTGAAGCTTTGCTATTAGGGATAGGAATTATCAACATAATATATTACAAATTTACGTAACAAATGTTATGCTATTAGTTATGATAAACTGTAATAGAATAGCGTGGCTTAAAGTTTAATATCTACAATGAATAGGTTACACTTTCGGCAGATAATATTTGAACAGTATATAAGTAATTAAAGAGAAATATAGCGATTATTTTTTAAAAAATATCATATGATAAATTGTAAAAATGTGATAAACTCATTTTTATTTATATCTGTTTATATAACTGTATATAACCATTACTATCACCATTTTCAATATATAATACATTAACACTATATTAATATAATAGTGATAGTAAGTAGACGGATAGATAATGATAACAGATTGGTGAGAATCATACTCTAATTTTCAATAAATAACATATGAATAATTTTAAAGTATTTATTAGACTATTATGTTGGAAGAGAGTACAAATTTTACACCAAATAAAAAACAAATCAAGGACTATATATTAAGTGATCTTACCATTGCTAAGCTTCCTAATACAATAATGCGTATATAGGAGGTTATAACGTTAGTCATATTGTAATATATAACTATATTAACAATCTCATTATAAGACACCTCTGATAAGTGATAATTTAATTATAAATATTTTTAATGCGTGGATAGACATTTGTTAAATGTAAAGATTAACACCCAGTCATCATATGTAATCCTATTAGTTAACACATAAACTACTTAACAATTGCTTAACACAGGTTGCGACATTATATTAGATGACTTCAGATACAGTTTTCAAATTCTATGTAAAGGTAACGCTTTGGACATTAATTAAATGCAATTTTTTTAATCATTAGATATATTGATAAATTTTGTTTACTACTTAAAATAATTGAAACTACACTATTCTATAATGAAGTAGTATCTAATAAAATTAAATTATTTTTTATTTACTTATAAAGGCGTTTCCAAAATCAAATAATCCTATCATATGCATTTTGACCCATAGAATTTCACTATTATTTCACTTTAAAAAGATTCCTTTTCAAATGATTTGTGTGGACCCCAACGAAAAAGCGAAAATTATGGGACCACAATTATCATCATGCACACTACCATGTTTTAGCTATGCAGAATTCTATTCTGATGATCTAATTGATATATTAGCCTATGTCAGCCAGAAATTTACAGAGGTACCTTTAGAAAGACCACTCAAAGTTGAAAATATTGGTAAGGGCTTGTATCCAGCTTTCATGCTGTACGTTAAAAGTCAAGGAACACCTACAGTTGATACAGCATTTCATAAAATTATTAAAGAACTACAAGATCTTGAACAAAGACATGTTAGCTCAGGCGGGCCTTATATTGATGGAAGTGATCCGTCCACTCTTGATACTATTGTGTTTCCTAAACTCTACCAAATTTATCATTATTTCACTGAAAACAGTCTTCCAAATCCATTAGATAATGTTCCAAAATTAAAAGAGTATTTTAACTTTTTCAATGGCATTCCTGAATTGGAAAAATATAAACCTGATCAGCGTTCACTAGAATTGGCTTTTCATAAATCATAACTAGTAAAGAATATTATGTTATTCAACTATCTATCTATTCTAAGTTTTCATGTTAATTTTTTGGTATTAATGTGAGCATATTTTGTATATACATAACAAACAGTTGTATATTTAATCTAACTATAACATCAATACCGTTATTACTATATAGATCAATATAATTACTATAAAAATACACTAAAGTTATTAATAATATTTACTTATTTAAAATGAATAAAATGGCTATTGCTACACGTATTAGCTTTAGAAAACTATCAATATATAGTATTTTTGCTATAAACTATATTTATTTTAATTATATAAATAAATATTTATTTCTAACTAGTGATGACGCAAAGTTCAAACTTAATAACTCCAAAGTATAATTTACTTGTTTTATTCTATTTTCTCAAAGCATTTTTAAGCTATAGAAAACTTTTTTCTCTATTTTTCTATCACATCCCCTTTAAGCTTTTCAAGCTAAAATTAATTGTAACTACGATCACGTGGTTATGCTAAGTAAATGCATCATGTACATATTTTTTAACAATTCATAATAAACTGTTAAAAATATATATTTTAAAATAATGTGAAAGAGAATGACACATTCAGACACTACAAAAAAAATCATTTTTATTCTCTGCGTACGCATCAATCATTGATGTTTAATGACATGTTTTTTATATGAACTATTGTACTCCACAATTATAAATTTTAAAATGATGGCTTGAATTATTTGTAATATATTAAACACATATTAGGTAGCATGTATATTACTACCTGATGTGATCTGCAATTAAAAATTTGATGAGCATGCGTCAACTTATGTTTAATTGATTTAGAAGACCATTATAGAGAGTATATGTGAGAAATGATAAGCTTCTACCTATTAAGGAATATTAGAATGCTTGCTAATTTTAAAAAAAGACCACCTGCAGTTCCAAAAAATTATAACTATTATATTACAACCTTAGGATTGGCATCAATTGTACCTAAATATCTCTCTATTAATATATACCATTTTAATAATTTTCAATAGGGAAATATAATCTTTGTTGCATATATAGTCGTATATATGACTTTTTTTACACAAATATTAACTAATTGTTGTAGTATGCATCATACCTTCGTAGGAAAAATGTAGAAATGATGAGGGAAAGTGAAGATACATTTGATTGTGATTATGAAGATGGCATATTGTAATGATTCATTAATTTTTTATGTTTTTTTAACGTCTTCTAACATAAAAAAAAGTTTATGTATTGTTTTTTTATCAGATATTCAATTATCATTTATATTGACAAGTAATAAAAATAATTCATATACCAATTTAAATAATTGTTCATGATTTAATTATATTACTTGTATTAATTTAGCATATATATATATGATTGTAAATATGTAAATTTATTAGCTAAAAATTATACATTATTAGTTATTAATTAGAACCATTTCCATGGCTCTATATTATGTAGTATTATAGAAACTTTACAACCATTCTTTTTATCATAGAATTGATGTATGATAGTATTTAAATTGTTTTATTCAGTTATAAGTTGAATTTCTAAGATAAATTCAACCCCTTGATATCATACTAATTGGTTGGTAAGAAAGTGTATTAGACCTACAGTGGATAACAACACACAAACTGTTATGTACTATACCATTTACAATAGTAAATGCGCAAGATGTAATAAAAATATCTAGTATTCTTTTACACTTAGATGTATCTGCAGAAATTACAGAAGGTTTAAATAATCGAGAAAAATTTTACTGTTATACTAATCTTTTAGTTTTATTTAACAACAAACACATTTTGAATTAATTTTTTTTTATCTTTATTAAGATTTTTGATTGTTAAAATATTATTTTTTATCTCAAAAAAAAAATTTAATAAATTTCTTAAAAAGTGTTCACTCTGCGCTTGCGCACGGGAAAAATCACCTGTAACCTACCAGCTTAAGGAATATGTTCTCTGAACTAAAGCATGAAGATAATCCTATTGTTTTCTTTGACATTTCAATAGGATCACAAGTTAAAATAATTAGTATATATTTTATAAAATAAATGTAAAGGATATAGGTCGTCTCAGAATGGAGTTATTTGCTCATTTGGTTCCACGAACAGCAGAAAATTTTCGACAATTTTGTACTGGTGAACATAAGTATGATGAAAACATAACAATTGAAATTATATTATATTTAAGAAAAAATAATATACCAATTGGTTATAAGAATTGTACATTCCACCGAGTTATCAAAGATTTTATGGTACAAGGTGGAGACTTTATAAATGTAATATTATTTATTGATATATTTTGCTTGGTATATTTTTTATTTTAATACTATTGCAATAAAGAATGATGGTACAGGTTCATACAGTATATATGGAGGAAAAGAGTTTGAGGATGAGGCTTTCTTAATGTCACATGATTCCGTTGGACTGCTCTCGATGGTAATTTGTTAACATAAAATATACCTTTTATAGATAATTGGAATAGGCCAACTGTGGTCCTAATACTAATGGTTCCCAATTCTTTATAACTACAAATGAGTGTAAATACTTGGACAATAAACACGTGATATTTGGAAGAGTATTTCCTGCTGATCACTACATTTTAAAAATGATTGAAGTATGACTGTGTGTATTTTTATTTATTTAAATAAATTATGCAATTTTTAGAACACTCCAGTTGGACCTAACGATAAGCCAAGAACTCCAGTCGTTATTAAACAATGTGGGCAACTTTAATTTGTCAATTACAAACATATATGATAATGTGGTTAGTATATGTTTTTTTCTTAATTTTATACGCTATAATGTGCTAAAATTAATAGCTAAACAACTAGATGGTTATCAAAACATTAGATAAAGTATATGTAATTTTTTTACAACAAAAAAGCAATTTTAAAGCTAAATATATAGAAAAATATGGACTACATGATGGCATTCATAATATAAAATATTAATCTAGTAAAATGTAATGGTACTAACGATCTTAGAAATAGGTTATTTAATACAATGTTTAAAAGGTGTCGATAGCTTGGACAGCATTATCAATTATAGTTCATTTGAGCTATTTGGCACCTTTAATAATTTTTCTATCATTCTAAGATATTCAACACTGTTTGAATATCTAATAATAGTTTAAATAATAAGAAATATAATTAGATAATTTTATTTAACAAAAATTTACCTGTGAGCAGCATTGAAGAGGGCTACAATTTCCATACGTTTAAGTATGATGGATTTTGGGTCTGAAAATAATATTTTTAGTGCAACCCCAATGCCATGGGTCTAATAATACAAATTTTAATCATATGTAGAAATACACTGTACATTATATGCTAAGATTAACTTGTAATTTTCCCCATAGACGACATTTGTCACATCCAACACAATCCATAATTCTAGAAATATTAAGAAATCGATGTCTAATTTGATTCTTAAATATATAATAATGAATAGTATAAAGCAACAACTGGTTAAACTATATTATACTTGAGTGTGAAAAGATTCTGTATTATTCTTGGAAAACATATTTTCTTCACGAAAAACACTTGGAGAACGATATATAGCATCAACCAACGAATTTACAAGTGATTTCGTTTGCACATCATGTTCACTGTCACCAGTATAGAATTCCATATTATTCCAAACTGGTACAGCTTTAATAATAGCTCTGTTTATAATACAATAAAGAAAGTATAAGTTTTTTATATAATCTTGACCTAAAATTTTAAAAACATACATATAAAACAATTAAAATAAATAAAAATTAGCAAACGATGTATATACCACGTTTGTCATTTCCAATAATATAGAATCGTTGTTCAAACATATCTCTATTGAATCTCCAGGTTGTGACACCATCTTTTACTACAATTTTATAGAATTATTATTAATCTATTGATGAAAATATACCAAAAGGAAATTCTGATATGAGATGAATGTTGATACTTGTATGAAGGCCAGATATTATTCGCTGAAAAACCTTCTTAGCATGGCAAGTAGTTGTTTCATTCCTAAAATATCAAATGGAATATATTTTTCGTTAAATATAAAAAATTATTGTTTAATAACATAAAACAATTGTTTCCATATATATTTGACCATATATTTCTAGAAGATTTTCCAGAATAGCCAGTAAATCGCTCAGGATTGTATACCAAGTCTACATATTCACCATTAGGTGAATCATCTATGTGATGGATAATATGTAGTTTAATTTTATATCAATTTTGTTATTAATAATCAAATTACATCCTTCATCTACTAAATCAATGTGACGAGTATCTTGCTGTTGTTCTCGAGTGAGAAAGTATTTTCTATCTTCACTATTTATTACAGATAAAAAAAGATATAAGATAGAATTTTTTACACATTATAAAAATAATAATACCTAATTGATTTATTTATAATATCCAAACCCAAGTCTAATCCTTCAGAACACTGTAAAATAACTACATATATGTGGTTTAAATTTAAAATAATGGTTACCACCACATCTTCTTTTGATCCATCTTCACTCTTAAAATTATTTATGTATATAATAATATTTATGTAAATAACATATGAAACACGAGTTAAAACAATTCTTAATAGAATATTCAATAGAAATAAGATATTAGTATATTAGTATGTATAGTAAGTGTAAAATAATATTTTTTAAAGTTTTTTAAATTGTTTACAGGATAAAAATGATAAACTAGTAACTTATTGCAAAATTTATAATGATTAAACTATTTTATATAAGTACTTATAATATGTAAATTACTTGTAATGCAGGAGGCAACATATCCTAAAGGAATAAAATATTATGTAGATTTATTATATTGAAATAGAGACACAACAATGCACTAAATATGTAATGATAGACAACTACTCTTGGGCACATGTCAACAGCACAACTTTTAACCGTACATACTCCATCATCATTCCAAAATCTGCATGGAAGATATAAATCAACCTAAATTAATTTAAAAGTAACTAAAAATATTATAGAATTATATTTAATTTACTTTATAATAACGAAAATATTGTGTTTTTATTAGTTTTTCATAAATTGAAATTATATTTTTGTTGTTATAGTCATTTGTTGGCTTAGTTTTACAGCAACTAGCAACACCATTTTTAAATCTATCTGCTTCAAATAAATGCTATTAACAGAATATTATAGATATTAGGAATAATTGTACATACTCCACATGTACATTCCATATCATCACCAAATTCCACATTTTTAAAAAGCTCAGAATTATTTAATTCAACTCTTAGTGTGTTTATTCCAATTATTGCTATTAACAGCAACATTGTATTGAATTATTGTGGTGCGCAAACTGAATACGTGTCTCATTCATCGTAGTTATCATTCGGAATCCCATGATTAATAGCATATATCAATACGACATTGGCGTCATGTAACCACTCAATTTATTGTAAAATATTTTATTAATATAAAATTTTTTCATCACAATGTAAATTATGTATGATTTTTTATTCATATTTTAACAGCTTTCTGTATTATGTGTAAATTTTCATTATTGAATAGGGTGATATTACCAGGTAATGGCATTCTTATTCACCTCAATTTAAAATAAAATATGTCATGGGTTTAGCTATTGCCTATAAAAATTATACTTCTATTACAAAAAAAAAACAAAATAACTATTAATCCAATTATAAATATCACATTCAATTATTAGTATAAATTCTTTGCTAATTTTTGTGTATGTCACAAAGTATCAATGTTAAAAATGAATAGATGATTTAAATTTATCAATCTATTCATACTCATTTACCTACCAACCATTTAAATTAAATCAATCTTATTTATGTAACACTTATTTACAGTATCATATCGTTAGTTTAAATTTTTACAATTTTACATTGTATATCACGACGCATGCGCACTAAATTAGACGTGATGATAAAGGAATAATTTTTTTATAGTTAATATATACAACACATAACTTATTCATAGGTTATAATTTAAAGTGCTAAAAAGCGAATTAAAAATTTATGACACTTCATCTATAAAAGTATTAAAAAACAGCATTTATAATAATCTCATGTGAGTTTGAAGATATAGATACACTTGTGATAGCAAAAAATCTATAAATAGGATAAATTGAAGCATTTATAAAGAACAATACGCTTAACATAAGTCGAAAATTTTATAAAAAAACTAATTTCTAGTAGAAAATTATTTATAGAATATACAACAAGTGTTCGTGGTTCTTCAAATAAGCATATTCTCTAGAAAATGATTATATATTACAAAAAAAATAAGTATATTTAATACTTTTCTGTAGTTGGTAATATTTTTGATGAAAATTTGATTAATCAATCTAAGTATAATTTTTTTTTATGTACGAGACAAGCTTGATTTTGTATAGAGGTAAAAACATTTGAGAAAGATGCTCTTATAATTACTTTTTTATTATTTTGATAATATTATACTTATAATAACGCATTATTTAATCAATTTAAATACTAAATTCGTAAAATTCTATCCTTAGAGATAAATTTAACTTTAATATTCATGCTTTTATAAATGTAATACACTTTATTTCATATAATAAATATAATTTTCAATTAAATTTATAATTTTTTTTAAATTAAAGTACAAGAATCATTCATACAATTCTTTAAAAAACTAAATATATCAATAATTTTAAAAAAATTACCTTATTTATAAACTATTTTTAAATTTACTGAAATATTATCCATCTATACACATTTTATATATTTAAAAAATTTATTATATTTATTTAAGTAATGCTATGAAGAATAGGTAGATAGATATACGGCTTATTTTTACAAATCTAATAGATAATATATTAAGACAGTAATAAATGCTTCTTTTTTTATTAAGAAAATATACATCAACATACTAAATTATATAAAAAAATTAAAATAAATACTCAATGGATAGCTTGTAAGAATTTATCTGTCATAGTGTTAATAATTATTCCCGCCACCTACGTAAAAAATTATAATTTATATAGTTAATATTTATATTATATCAATTTATTGTTCATATTAACTAAAGTATAACAATTCGTATCTTGTTAAATTTTAGCCTATAAAAACTCACGTTTCTCCAACGATATGCGTGAGCATAACCTATTAAAAGCATGAGCTCTGTACTACCCCAAAAAAAACATTATCGTCAACGACCACATTCATCGCAGCTAATAGACAGAAATATTAGAGTGTAATATTTCTGGATGATAAAATAAATTTTATCATAATATTTATTAGACCTTTGAGACCAGATGATTTAGATTTGGATGAATTTTTTCCAAACAATATTAATATTGAACAAAAACAAATACAAATTGTTGATATTGGTTGTGGTTATGGAGGCCTATTATGTAATGTATTGTTTTCTACCTTTATTGTATCATATATATTTATAGTTGAACTGTCAAAATTATTTCCAAATACATTATCCGTTGGATTAGAAATTAGAGATAAAGTCTAGTAATATATGTGATTGTTTCAATAAAAAGAATGTTAGGTCTATCAATTTGTATTACAAAAAATTCAAGCTCTACGACTTATAAATGAATGTAACAATGTATGGGTTGTACGTACTAATGCAATGAAATACTATCATAATTATTTTGCCAAAAACCAAGTAATTAATCTATTTATCATCTAAAAAATGTACAAATAAAGTATATTAGTTTTGTTTGAATTTACTAGCTTACTAAAATACTCAAATAATAAGTAGCTTAATGATTGATGCGATTTTATTATAAAAAAATTTCACTTTATAGGAATCTGCAAGAAAAAAATGAGTTAATATATCTATTTTATTCAAAGTATAAATTATTATGCTTTTTAAGTAGCATAGTATTAGAATTTTAAGAGTAATTTAAAAAAATTTTAACTTTGTTATTGAATAGCTTGTATATTTTTCACTAATTAATTATTTGTCAATCCTAATACTTTAAAGGACATTTGAAATTTATATAATAATCTATTTTAATTAGCTTCAAAAAATTTTTGTACTCTTCCCTGACCCACATTTTAAACCATCCAAACATCGTGAAAGAATCATACGGTAAAAATGTATGAATATGAATACTTAATAAACTAACTATCATCTTAGAAAATCAATGTTAGATGAATATGCTTATACTCTTAAAATAGGTGTATGGTTTTATCTCAAAATCTGTTTTACTATTCCTTCGCACGAAATTTACATGATTTTTATGTAATAGGGAAAATTTTACGTTGCAACAGATGTCAAAACATATTTTGATTATGCTAACCAAGAATTCGATATGCATCCACTATTTGATATATGCAATGAAGATGAACTCAAGGACGATATCATCTATAATAAGCTTGATACTGTCACTGATGAGGGTAAAAATGTTACCAGAGAGGGTGGAACCATATACAAATGTTGCTACAAAAGGATTCAATGCACATCTAACGATGACAGTATCACAAAATTTCCAACACATTAAAAATTTTGTAACCTAAATTCATTTAATTTTACCGTGTACTATTTTTTGTGCGGCATTTTCACTTAAATATACTAGCCAATGCAATATTAGAAGTACACAAAAAATTTCATGTTAGAGTATTAATCTACTATTATTAAATATACGTGCTTCGTTTTTCTTTATATTTCAAAAATCAAAAAAAAAGGTAATATTTTAAAAATACAATTAATAATACGTATAAATTATGTTTCATGCGTCAGATACCATTCAAATAGTTCCTTTTGCAATATAGAGAGCTATAGGATCCCATTTATCACCGTATTTTGTTCTCCAAACTCCATAAATAATCATCCATGTAAATAAGCCAATGCTATAGATAACTCCTACAGTGGCCGAAAGAAACACATACTTTCTTATTTTCAACTTGTATTCCTGAGCTACATTGTTTGAAAATGCATATTGAAAAAACCAGAATGCATTCACCATTAATACAAGAGGTAGAAAAACCGTTCCAATAAAAAAATACTTTTTACAAATAGATAGTTTCTTGTCATCCGATAACTTTGATATATCCATTAGGACATTCGATTAGTCCCGAGCTTCCGAACGAAGCTAATCTCCTGTAATTGATAAAGCAAACCATATTGTTGCGAATGACTTATCGTCATTTACCAATCATCTGTTGTCATATTAATATCAATTAACTTAATTTTTTTTTAATTACGTAATAAAAATTTAAATTAGAGGCTTCTCTAGTTACTATGGTAAATGATCACATGCAATAATTTAAAATTAGGTATGGCTTTAATTAAATTTATCAACTTTTATTAAAAATTCTAGTGTGTACTTTAGGGATGTTTGTTATAACTGTTAAAAGTAAAGTTTTTTTAAATATTATTTTCAACATATTTTAAGATTATACCGAATATTCTATTGCTAATGTATGAAATATGTGTTAGGTATTATATAATTTAGAATAATATTGTTCTAAATAATTGCTCGAATCATTTCTATTATTAGTAATCAATTATCAATATATTTAATGAAGAATATTGTGATTGAAAGCGTGCACTCCAATTAAACCTATTTATAAAACTTATATAAGATTTCGCTCATATAAATTTTTTTAATCATAATTTTTAAAATATCATTTTATAACTTAAATATAATAATGATGATGACGAACACATAAATTTATAATACAGTGATAATTTTAACATTAATTTCTAGAGTGGAAAAACAACTTACTTAAAAACTATTGGTCTTTTACAAATAATGGCACAAACAGGATCATTTTTGCCTGGAGAAAATTCAACGTTTATGATCTGTAATCAAATCATGACCCATTTTCAACATGATGATCTAATTGGAGAAGACTCTTCAACATTT
The DNA here is from genome assembly GCA_001407235.2 of Kudoa iwatai. Classification (NCBI taxonomy): domain Eukaryota; kingdom Metazoa; phylum Cnidaria; class Myxozoa; order Multivalvulida; family Kudoidae; genus Kudoa; species Kudoa iwatai. The sequence continues at coordinate 113,327 of JRUX01001470.1, forward strand.
ACTACAGAAGTTTCTTTATGTAAAAATAAATATATGTTGAGATAATATCATTAATAGATGGAAAATATTTCGTTTATCATGAAAAAAGCTATTTCTGGATTTAATCTTATACTTATTGACGAATTAGGTAAGAGTACTACTATATCTGATGGTGCTTCCATTGGCTATTCCGTACTCAGCTACCTAGCAAAACTCCCAAGAAAAGTCAATTTTAATTTTATATAGCATTGTTTAATGTTATCTAGAATTTTATTATTGTAACCAGTCATTTTAATCAGTTAGGGTGTATTGAAGATTTCTTTACAAATGTTCAAAAGTTAACTAAAAACTACAGCGACAATACTATATAATTATTTAGCATGTATCTGGAAGTGAAAGAACTAAATGTTAACAATAATACACAATTAGAATACACCTACAAAATTAAAAATGGCGTCAATAATGCAGAAAATTATGGTATAAAACTTACAAATAGTTTTAAAATGCTATCACAACATGTTACGCCCAAAGCCATTTCAATTTTAAAAGTTCTCAATGATAATTTGAGTGTATACTTATTATTTTCTCAGATCTTTTTCTAAATTATGTTAACTAATAAGCACTAACTTCCTAACATTTAGTTTATCTCAAGTGAGGGGTTGATAAAATTCAGTCCTCAACAACGAACTGAAAAATTTTTAAAAAAAGTTGCATCGTCACTACAGACTCAGCATACTATTGATTGTAATAGCAACGACAATCTTCGCGATTATATAAAATCAATAAAAAAATTTATCCTTAAAGGTTACTCTTTACCACAATGATATATAAAATAATCTCAAATTACAACCAAACCTTCTTAAATTAAAAATTCACTATCAATTTCTTCGTGAGCGAAAAAAATGTTTGTCAGTATTTAATGAGCTTGGTTAATCAAATCAACAGCGATTAAATCTTGATATATAGCGCCCAAGTACGCAAAAAACCCTAAATTTTTAAATTTTTCTTAATAATTTTATGGTTCTATAGTGTTTTTAACATTACTTAATTTTTACATTGATTTTAATAACATATTGATATAGCTGTAGCTATCGTTAAAGTAACAAATGGTTATTTAAGCTTATAAGTTACAATAAAACTTAATTTTTAAATGAAAAAATCTTTATTATTTTATTATAATCATAATTGGATCACAGAATGACTCAAAAATAAAAAAGGTTGAAGTGACATGTTGAAATACCTTTGTATGAACAGGTGAATGGTTACCTTAGATGGTATGATTTTCTTTTCTACATTCAAAAATAAATATTTTTTTTAATAACTCATTAGTATTATATCTGAATAAACGAAATTTTATTTGTAGTAGAATAACTAGCGCCTTCTAAAATTACACACTAAATGTATCCTTTTTATAAATTACAAAGCAACGAAAATAGATTAAATTGTTTTCATAACGTTAATTTTACTCTGTAACATATACGTTTTTAGCTTGCAGTATTGTATCACAGCAGCTGTTTTAATATTGTAAAAAGTATTAATAGAAATAAGCAGTTAACTAAAAAAATATAAAGAGAAGTTACTCTTACTAGAAAACTTAATGTCTCCATACATGACATGATTTATGACAGATTTATGTACAGGAATTTTTCCATATCAAGAAACTTATATGACAAAGGAGAAGAAAAAAGGTCAATCTTTGGTAAACCTTAATTTTCTATGAAGTTGTTTAATGTACCATTTTAAGGGTGAAAGAGGGGACTTTTTTAAAAACCATATAACAATAGATATGTTGAAATTTAGCATCGAATTCTACAGAAAACAATTTCCTTATATTGTTACACCTACTCGTGTCATATCAATCAATGAAAAATCAGTAAATTTTATAGCTCTAATATTATATACAAGAAAAATATTGCTTAACAATATAAATATTATTTTCTTAATCATATTAAAGAAAACTTAATGTGGATACAAAAAATTGCAGCTAAGAATTTCGGTTGTTCATTTCTATGCAATATTTTTGCTATGTTTGTTTTTTTTCTAAACATTTAGAATAATATATTTGAAGAGAGGTTTAAAGAAAGGAGTCGGATTTTACTATAATTCTTTAAACAACACCGCACTACAGTGAAGTCAAGCTTGGGCCGAGCCATACTAGCGTTCGTTAATTCATATTCTTTAAATTAAGCCTTTAAGCTACCTTATCTAAAATCAACATTATTTATAAAGAAGAATTGATTTTTTTATAAAACTAAAAAAATATTTCGGATTTAATTATTAAAAAATATAAGCTGTACCATCGTTTATCTCCATATGTGGTCTTACTATCAACAGTCTCAAACACTAAAAGTAAATTATTTTTTTTATTCTATAATTTTCTCAAATAGATTCAAAATGACAAAAAGAGATAATAAAATGAAAATTTCATAAAAGCTAGTCAGTCAGTTGTTGAAAAAAAATACCCATTGCAACGATGTTTATCATTCAGTAGTTATTCTCTCATAATTACTAAAAAAATATTTAAAAAATTAAATACTTCTATTAATACAACATATTTTACTAAAAAACAATTTTCAGAGTTCAAGCATACTACCCAACAATTTAATCGACTGTTTTCGGTTATCTTTATTAATAATCGGTGTAGAAATTTGATAGAAGTAAAGCTGATATAATTTTAAAATGCATTTTTTTAAACTTAAATTTAAAAAAAATGATTATTTAAATTGAAAAAGTTAAGTAAAAATACTTTAGGTTTGTTTGCATGTGCATCTAAGTAAAACACTAGTATATAATCCAATTGTTGATTAGTGCGGGCACAATACTTCCCGGCAACTGTTTATATACCGTCTCACCATTCAGTTACCTGTGCTTAGTTAGTTAAACCAATGAATGGATCTGAAAATTTACAAGATTTTAATTTTGAAAATGGAAAAGATATCATTTATCCAGTTGACTTTCCAATTCGAAAATATCAAGTGGATGTAGTTAAAGATGCTATTTATAATAATGCATTGGTTTGTCTACCGACTGGTATGGGTAAAACGTTTATAGCTGCAGTTTTGATGTTAAACTACCACCGATGGTTTCCACCAAAAAAGTTGATATTTATGGCTCCTACAAAACCATTGGTACAGCAGCAAATGGAAGCATGCTGGTCAGTTGGTGGTCTAAGCAAAGATAAAACTATTGATTTAACAGGTTTTATTATTTTATCATTTTAAATGGTTACACTATAGTATAAAGGTTCCATGGCCCCTAATAAACGAGCTCTATTGTGGAAATCAAATAACATATTTTTTCTAACCCCTCAAATACTTAATAATGACATTTCTAGAGGTTCGTGCAATCCTAATGACATTATATTGTTAGTTGTAGATGAAGCACATCATGCTACTGGTAACTATTCCTACTGCCAAGTAAATATGTGATGTGAATAAATAGAAAACGTTTGTTCATATTTACTCATTGATTTATTCATTTAAAGGTTATAAAAAGTATACATTCAGTCAATAAAAACTTTAGAATATTAGCATTAACTGCATCTCCTGGAAGCAGTGTAGTGGTATATTACTAAACGTGTATTAAAATATATTCAAAATGTTAGAACGTTCAAAAGATTGTTGATAATTTATTAATTCGATCACTACATCTATATACAAATGATCATCCTGAAATTGTTCCTTATATTCATGGACGTCAACAAGAATGTATTACTGTAGACTTAAATCATGATATTGTTGCTATGGAAGCGCAACTTTTAAAAGTAAACTATAAAAAATAAATTTTTGAATTAAATTTTTAAAGGTATTAAATCCTATTCTGAACAGATTGATTCAGAATCACGCTATTTATTCCTGTGATCCAAGAAAATTATCGAAATATAAATTGATTTTACTTCGTGATCAGTTTCGTAAAAGAACCAAACCTAAACTATCATCGGTAATTTTACATTTTTTAACATTTACTTGTAACTATATTAATAATACCATCAACAATTATTAATTTAATAATTTTCTTTCATTATTGTGATTATGAAAAAACTTGGGTAATATAGTTGGAAATTACTTTGGTATATGTATATATACTTATTCGTCTATTTAAAGTTCTTTTATATAATAAATATATTAAATAGTGAATATTTGATTTGTTTATTTTAAATTCTGAAATATAAAATTTTAAATTCTTGTAAATTAACAGCTTTGTAATCTGTTTGATTTACTTCTTTCTTTATAGCTTTAAATATGACTGTCTTATGAAAAATAATTTATATTTATTAAAATATAAAATTGTTAAAATTCATATTTTTTAATTTAAAATTATAGGTAATGCAAGGTTATTGTGAATCAGACTTTGCAGTTGCCATAAAATTACTTTTTTCTCATGAGCTACTAATATTTCATGGATTTCGTAGCTTTTGTCGATCAATACTAGATTACGTAAATATGCCTGATTCTGGCAGAATAGGTAGAGAAATAGCTAAATATCCGAATTTTATTAGTAATGTGCGAAACATTAACAATGTCCTTGAATCATCTCTTGTGTCAACAGATCCTTCTCTTTTAGTATTTTCTATTTATATTTAAAACATAATAATTCATTATTTAAGCCATCTCATCCAAAACTAACTAAACTTTGTGAAATTTTACTACAACATTTTGCTAATTACCAGAATCCACTTGCAACTCGAGTCATTGTTTTTGCTCAATATAGGGATAGTGTTGTCGATATTGAGGAACGGCTAAAGTTCTATTACCCTACTATATCTGTTGTTAGGTTTGTAGGTCAATCAAAAAGTCGAGGCACTGGCCAAAATCAAAGACAACAACTTGAAGTACCAATAATTTTATGTTACAAAAAATTTTTTCAATATCATATTTTTAAATTTAAAGGCAATTGAAAAATTTAAAAATGGTGAATACAATGTCCTAGTTTCCACATCAGTTGGTGAAGAAGGTCTTGATATCGGAAATGTCGACTTAATCGTGTGTTTCGATGCTTCTTCATCACCGTTACGGCTGTTGCAAAGAATTGGGCGAACTGGAAGGCACCGTAGTGGAAGAATTGTCACTCTTATGACTAAAGGAAGGGAAGAAATTGTATCTTATTGACACATGGATGGTATTTATAATTTTATTAGATGCATCAGCATGCCCAGGATAGGGCTAAATCTGTAAGTAGCCATCTACTTAAGCAACTGCATTCTCTTAGATATTATCATAATAATCCACGACTGTTACCATTATCTATTAATATTACACTCAAAGAAACTACTTTGAAAAAGTAATATATACAAATGTTTTTATTTAAAATTTATCACTTGTAGTGATTTAAATACTAAAAACGTCTTGAATGACACTAAAACTGACAAGAGTGAAACAAATATTTCTGTCCAAACTAAATACAGTGATATCAGTGACGATTTCCAACAATGCGCTTTGATTAAAAAAAAATGTGATAGCAATCCAAAATTAGATTCTCTGTTATTTGAAAGCGATGATGATATTTTTGAAAATTTACAAATTGATACGAATAATATACTAGCATCTAATAATATCTCGATTGTGGAAAATCAAGTAAATCAAAATAGCAATACAATAAATGATTCAAGTGATGATTGTGATATGTCACCATGTATTGTTAAGCCATATAAGTTTCCCGTATCATTTGGCTGTGAAGATGATGACAAGAATGACTCAATTATTGCTCATAAGAAACCCCACGTTTCTATGGAAAATGAAAATTTTTTAGAATTAAGTATGATAAAGCACAAATCAAAGCAAAAGAAACTATCTTCATCTACAATATCTCAGTCATCATGCAAAATTTTGTCATCCAGCTTGTCAGAAGACACATCATTATTAAAAAAAGTTATTTTTTTTAGTATCATATTTCTTTTTAAGTTACAATAATATAAAAAGGTTACAGAAACTTTTTTTAATAAAAAGAATTATGTATATTAGACTTTTAAGTTGAGATATACATGAATTTAATTTTTTTATTTTACTCTCTAACATGCATAATAAATCACTTTTTTAGTAATAAAAATGTTTAAAATTATAGGAAATTATGCAATATGGATGCAAAGCTTAATCAAATTTCTTAATTTATTCTTTTTTATTGATCTTAGTAACAATAGTATTAAAATATGGTCATATTACATTCTAAAAATAAAAAATAGTTCAATTTATTTTAAAAAATTAAAATATAACTAAAAAAATTTATAGAGTAACATAAAGAGAGCAAGAGAATTTTTATTGACTCAAGCTGAGGTTGAATCTACAGAAGTGAGTGTTTCTGGAGATGAAATGGAAAACAATAGTAAACTTTCTTCATCGGACAGTTTAAGAGATTTTATCGTTGATGCTCCAAGTATTTAATGTTTACAAAAAATTAGTTTAAAACTTTTAAATAAATATTTTTAGTGAATGATGAATCTAGTGTTCTTCCAAGACCTTTTGATACAAGCTTTGGAATGTATCAGCAGTCACTTTTGCAAACTCAAATTCACGCCTCATCAAAGTTGAGAATGACGTCGCCATTAGATTTTAATAGTGATAAAAGACGTAAAATGCAATCACTTATAAATAGACTACATAAAAAGTATGTTGAAAAAAATATCACATTGGAATCAATTTCAACAGACATTATTGCTACTGAAGACCGCTCTAATGATGAATTTATTGAGGAAGACGCAACTGAATTAATAGATAATTCTTCTAAGGACAACATATTAATAGTATCGCCCATAAAAAGTATAGAGAATTCAGATGGCAAACTTTTTAAAGAAAAGATAGGAAAAATATCAATTGAAAAAAGTAGCAATTCGACAACATCAAGATCCGAACTTGATGTATTAGATAATCCTACTCAATTATTATTAAAAACAAGCATACAAACTTCATTAGTCGACTGTATTTTTGTTGATTCCCTTGCATGTGTATCATCATCTTATCCATCCATTGGAAAAGTAATTTATATTTCATTCATATATAAATTTTTAATTAAAATTATCAGAAAAAAATATTATAACTTAATTAAATACTTTAAAATTAATATTTCTCTCAATAATTCCTTTTGAAGAATCATTTAAATCAATTAAAAAAATATTATTTTTTCGATTCATAGCTTATTATTGGACAAGCTTGTGCATAATTATTATTTAAATAAGCTGCCAAGTAAAAACCACCATTATAATATTAAATTATTTTTAAAAAATATAAAAAACTCAACAATATCATTATATTGGCATCTATTTAAGTAATATGTATGTAAATTTTGTTTAAAAGTGTTTTATCAACATTAATAATTTATTTTTCTATACTCACATCTAGCATATTATTTAGTTGATATCTATGCTACGGACAAGATGCAACTATACTGTTATTCCTGTATCCAAGCTTAATATAATGTTTATCGTTAATTATGACACAATTATTGAAATTATGAAAAGTTCTGGTAAATATTATTTTTCATTGATATCTGAAATAATAATAATAATATTAGATACAACAAATAAGGATCTTCTCGCTAGAATTCATACCAATCTTACTCAGAAAAATGTTGGAGATTTTTTTACTCGTATACTAATTATAGAGAAAGATCCTATTAATAAAACGTTATTATTATAATTGTTATAAAATTTTTTCTACTAACATTTTAGTTTTGATGGCTTTTACTACAATAAAGAACTTACAAAAATGATGCAATCAACTATTAGGATAGTCCATAGTCCTAACACAGGTATTCTACATTGTCGATTGAAGTTTTAATTGTCATCACCTAATTAGAATATACCTTAAAGGTTATTGATGATCTTAATCGATCATATCTGCCAGCAATGTTACTATCGTCATCATTATCTAAGGACGCAAACAGTAGTGATGGATCTATAGGATTTACTAATCGGCGATTATTGCAATTTAAAATAGCCCATGTTGTTGAAAAAAATCTTAAGGTAAATTGATAAAAATATCGATTCATGCAGCTATCCGTTCTGTATCGATTTTTCTATCCCTACTATAAGGGCTACTCCACCGTCATTATTCCATGATGCGCGCGCACGTTGATCACTAATAATGTGGGCTTACGAGTCTTAATAGGCTTTAAAACCATTTACCTTGACAAGATCTTTTATTAAATTAATATAAAATTAGACTATAATTTATGAATATATTGAATAAATATTTTTGAACATAATAGAAGCTATTATTTTAAGTTTTAAGCTAATATTATAGATATGTATTATTGAATATTAATAATGTTTTAACATAACCAAGACTAATAATTAACTCATTGTCTGGTTTATAAATAAAAAAAAATATTTTTACACCATTACGTTTACTAACTACTTAATTAATTCAAAGGTTTTATATTGAAAGTGAAATGATTTTTCATAGAAAAATAACAATATTCCAACTCTAATCCTGTAATGTAGTGTTAATCATTATTTGTGTGTTAACTTTTATGTTTATCGTTTAGAATAGCTTTAAAAGGTTTTTAATTAATAAATTTGATATTTTTTATTTATAATATGGATATAAAATAATCTTTTATACATGAATTAGATATGTGAAATATTGTCAAGACTTTTTGAGATCAATTTTGTTAAAGCACTCAACCTTTTCACAAAAATGAATGGACTTGGTAATTTATTGTCTGTAAAGTAAGAAAACATTCATCTTTTATAATATAAATAAGATTATTTTAAATACATGTATAATCTAAATGCAATGTTTACCACCACCACTCAATTCATTATTTATTTATAGCGACACTAAATATTGTTTATTATAGGACACCTTCCGATATTATGTCAAAATGTCATATTATTAGTGTCAATGAATGTAGAAAAATAATTAGTATAATAAATAAAAAACTTAATTTTCCTATCATGTAAAATACTTTTGTAACATATCACCAACATTATCTATTTATCTGCGCGATTCATTACAATCGTTTGTTATTAGTTGACGAGAGTGACTAGGCGCGTTTGCTGTGTGAAATATTGATAACTAAGGTAAATATATATTGTTTTATATTTGGAATCAAATTTTTATAATTTTGTAAAAATAAATTTATCTATAATGGTATATTACAAATTTATTTGGTTTCATATCGATATAGAGAAATGTCAAGCACTTCGCAAAAACATCGTGCATTTGTTTCAGATCCTATTCGAGATAAGAATGTGTATGATGTGCCAGGTATTGGAGAAACATATGCAAAACGACTAGAAAAGAGAGGATTTTCAAAAGCCTATCATATACTTGGTCAATTTTTGGTTCTCGATAAAAATGAGGAGTTATTTATAGAATGGTTTATTGATGCAGCTGAGGCGAAAACTACCAATCATGCTAAACAATGTTACAATAGTCTTAAAGAATGGACTGAATGCTTTATCTAATCGTATTTATAATGGATGAGTGTGATAGTGGTGACTTTATCCAATATAAAAATGTATCAATCGATGCTATCATTACTCATTTATTATATATTAATTTTTTGTGAATGAAGCTAACAAACATTAAATTTATTAATTATTTTACAAATATCTCTGTTTCAGTATAGTTACTTTATTTTTAGCGCAAAAATAGTTCAAAGTTTTAATTAATTTGAAATTTATAATTACAATTAAAATCATCAGCCAACCATTAAGAGAAATGAGCCTCTATCTGGTTACTTTAAGATATCACCATAGAGTACACTTGTTAGTGCGATTCATATTGGTGTTATTGTGACATTGGAATGCATCACTAAATTGGGCCATATTAGACAGTGATCCAATAACTCTAAATTTATATTTTTTAACAAATAAGTCTATAAATACAGCATTTATGGCGCTAATTGCGCTTTAACACTTGTATGAATGAATGTTTATTATAGCTATCAAAATATTTTACCTAAATAGACTAAAATTATGAAAATAAATGTTGATTTTCAGATCATTCTAGCAATTTTAGATTAATAGAATATTCTAGAATATTAATTATTTGATTATTTGCTAGCAAAACCATAATAAAATTACATTTTAAAGCTATTTATACCATAAAAACAACTGATAAATATTTATATATGAAAATTATATACGAATTTTCGTATAAAAAAAAGTGCAATATAACATATGAAAGTAATTACCTATATTTGGATGGCGCATGACTTTCACTTAACATATTAATTTGAGCGTATTTGATTTGGACATTTGTACAATATTGCTATTAACAATATTATTGAATAATTTAACTAGCTAATAAGCTACTTGTGCAAATGATATAAAAAAAAGTTGGTGATTGGTAAAGTTGGTCTTGGAAAATGGAATTTGGGTAAGTGAATATTCCAAGGAATTTTTTTGAAGATAATTAATATAAGCCTTTTAAATATATTAAAATGTAACATTTATTTTATTAATTATATAAGAGCTATATTCATACATTATAGGCAATATTTATTCCTCCATTATCGGCAATATTTTCAGCTAAAGTTCGTCTACCATCAATCTATTATTGTATTTAAATCATTATAAAGTTTCATTATATGGTATCATTTTTATTTAATTTATTACATATTTTTTAAAGATAAAGTAATCTGAATACTGTTCAAGAAAACAAATGGCACGTTTATTAAATTCTATAAGTGCTTCACCTTCCCACCATTCTTTAACTGCATTACCATTTTTGTCGAATTTCCTTCCTTGAATATAAAAAAAATGAATATGATTACATAAATTGAGTAGTCTTATATATTTGATAATAGAATATAATGCCTGTAGAATCGATTGCATGAGTCAATTCATGTCCAACAATTGATCCTAATGCACCAAAAGACAACGATCTATAATGTGTTTATTAAGAAAATCTATATTATTCATATGTCTATCATATACATTGGTATGTTATTAGTGTGCGGATAGTAGAAAGGTTGTCGTAAAATTCCAGCTGGTATAACTGTAATTTACGTAATATAGTTTTTAAATTTTACTATACAGATAATAATAAATCAATATTAATTATATACCAATTTCATTGTTGAAAAATTGATACATTGCATTTAATGTTTGAGGATACATATGCCATCTTTTTACACGTATAAAACCAAATAAGTAGAGAAAATGTATATGATTTAAATTTACTTTTCTCTGTTAAGTGGATCAAAAAGCTTTTTAAGTGATAGCTTTCTAAATAACAAATCCATTTGGTTGATATTTTCAAAAAATGTATCTTCTTCTATGGTTAGCATATGATCACCAAATTTTCTGTCAATATAGCTTTCATTATAAATATATAATGGATAGCCAATTTTTTTACTAATACCATCCATCTAAAAAGAATTTTCATTTATGAAAATGGTCATATTATTACAAATACTACTTTATCTAATATTTTCTTACGAGTAACTATATCAATCCATTTGTGTTGTGTAATACGTTTCTCAAGTGCTGATATCACAGATGAAATAAGATTTTTGGCCTTTATAATGTAAACTTTATTTTTAAATAAATATAAACTTGCTCAAGTTCTTCATTCTTTAAATATTTGTCGATATATGCACTTGCTATAGCTATACCAAATTGATTGTTGACACTGTTAGAGCAATATTCATCTCTAGGTTGATGTGATTCATCAAATTCAATTTTTGAACAATTTTCAAAAAAAAAATTTGTATATTTAGATTTATTCACATTATCATATAGAGATGGATCTTTGTTAAGAAGTTTAGTGTAGATATTATGCAATTTTCTATATCGACATCCGAGATATGGTAATTTTGATTGAATTATTCTCCATAACATGTAATTTGCTACATTTCTTTACAAGTAGCAATTATTGATACACTTTATTAACTTTAAAATTACATACCTTTTTGGATAACTGATAATTGTATTTGTTATTTCATATAAATAACTTGGACTTACAGTAACTATGGTAAATTCTCCATCAATGGAATCATTTGAGAAGACATATTGTAAAAATTTTAGCCAATCAACCTATATCAAATAATAAGTGTTTATCTCTACACTTACTACAGTAATGAAACAATAATCATATTATACATAAATAATAAATTAAAATTAGCTATTAATATAATATTTCAACTAAACTTTTTTTACTATTAGTATTAACAAAATATAATATTATATGATTTTGGCATGAAACTAAAATATTATT